>WWET01003343.1:160706-186296 GCA_011038615.1 Limnodynastes dumerilii | reverse complement strand
GCAATCCCCAGTGGCCAATCGTAACATTATATACTGTTTTTTATCCTGAATTACTATGCTGCCACCTTTATCAGCTCTACGGATCACAATGCTGTCGTCTGTACTCGAAGAGCTAAATGTTGTTCAGTAGTTATATTTAAATTACAGGATGGAAGCTGTGAAGCCGATTTGTCTATGCTCTCCTCCAAGAGTCGTGCAAAGCATTTTAATGAAGGATTGGAAGACTAGGGATCAAATTTGGATTTAGTACCAAAGGATGGTAAGTTTCCCAGGTGTTCTTGGTCAGAATTGCCAAAAAATTCTTTCAATCTGAGAGATTACTAGACTACTTAGTTTATGTTGTTCTATTTTTGATCCGAAGAGATCAAAGCGTAGTTGGAACAAATGAAAGACCAAGATTAAGAAGATCCATTTCCGTATTTGTAAGAACTCTTGAGGATAGGTTGTATATTAAATTTTGTTTGATCTGAGTGTTCTTGGTTCTTGTACAGAATCCACTGCGTCTAGTCTGCCTCTCCCTCCGCCTCTTCCTCTTGATCTTGGACCTGTACCTCTGGGACCCACCGGAGGTCTGTCCTGAAAACCCTGGTTGGTGAATGGAGCACTAGAAATAGGAAGTTCATTGTCACTTTCACTAGTATTAGGTCCACTAGAGTTAAGGAAGACTGCTTTATTAACAAAAGGACGCTTTTTATAGGGTCTCCTGTTGTTAGATGGTCTCTGCTCAGTCCCTGAGAACCAGGGGTAAATCTTGTTCTCTTCGTAGTCTCTCTCCACCTTTAATCTTTTATCTTTTTTATATTTGGTCAATTCTGCAGAATATCTGGTCATTTGCATCTCAATTTTATTTATCCAGTCTTGACTTTGATCAGCTATCAGCTTGGGTTTTTTCAGGTCATCAAATACAGCAAGTTTTTCATCATTTGATTTAATTTCTCTTCCTGATTCTTCTATTACTAATAATAGGAGATCGAAAGAGGCTTTATTAAGCACTGAGATCCAGCGTTTACAAAATTCTGATTTCCCTCTCCCAATTGTGGGAATACTTGAGATCCTGAACCCACAGGGTATTAATTTATCACGATAATATTTTGATAGTGTTAATCCATGTAGTTTAAAATCCATTAGCTTCTTTCTCAGTCTATGTGCTTCATGAGTGAAGATACTTTCACTGTATATATATATATATATATATATATATATATACGTGTGGGTGTGTCTGTATGTATGTATGTATGTATGAAGGCATATCAGTCATAGTTTTCTATCCTCTGACAGGCTTCTGGAGGAAGGAGGAAAAAGAAAAAGGAAGAAAGGTGAGAAACAGAATAGAGGTGAGTGTCCTGTGTGTGATATATACATATATTTTAAGAATAGCGGCACTCAGAGACCTGGAATTTGTTGTTTATACCAATCTCTGAGTGCCGCTGTCTTCTAATGATGTATTATTGCTGTATCGGCATAGCATGCACTGGAGTATATATATATATATCCAGCGATGAAACAAATGAATATATCCATAACAGATTCAAGTGTCAGTCTTCCAAACTCAGGATTCAATCATATAGTAAGCGGTCAGCGCTTGGTTACGCCCTTACATACAATCCTTATTTAGGCACAAGCCTTGTTTACAATGGGGCTGATGTGTAAATTGTAAAGCTGGGTCTCCCCTCGCATATATGGAGTTTCAGCAATACTCTATCAGAACTATGAATCTGAATGGTTATTTATCTCTTTCAATAATATATATTACAATCAGTACATACACATATAACAAATAATCATTGTTGACTTTTACAGTAGTTAATAGCTTATAGTTAATAGTTTTATAGTTAAGTGGCTTTGATAAAAGTAACATACATGTAAAAATCATCAGCCGCTCTATAACTCAATCATGCCCCTCATGTCTATATATATTACAGTATTACAGTAAGATATATACATATAAAATATTTATTACAGTAAAGTATTTTTTATTGTAAACATGGTATAATAAGCACTGATGACCCTTGTTGTGCGGGTCTGGTCATAGATTGAGTATTATGACATCATATAACACTCACTGCTTGCTGCCATTTGGTCTTATGGAATAAGAGAGCGAGCAGCACAATATGTTTGAGTTTGTAAAAGAATAGAGAAGTAATGGCCCTAATAAGGCACACTAGGCTGCAGTCTTATCAGCCTATTGACTGAATAAGCCCTCTTTGATTGGGTCTTCATGTTACAGGTGATAATCAAATCGCTCTTGTTGCAGAGGCACAATTATCCATAAAGAAACAACCATGATTGCTTAGCCATGTCTGTGAGCAAGCGGCCTGTGAGTCCAACAGCTGAGGACTGCCTCAACTTTTTAGTATGCGTCTCCTGTAGGAAGTGCCTTGACGCCAGGCAGGTGAGCTTAATATAGCTATATTGTGAACTAAACCTCCTTTTTATGTATGTGCTGACACATAGTGTTATATAATGTGTGTTTGGAGCGCTAGAACTGTCTTTTGTTTCGCTCTCACGGTGGCTCAGAACGAGTGATCCTGGTTGTTGCCTAGCAACCGGGATCTTCGCATTCACTGGTAGCTGTGCGCCTTCGGGTGTGAGCAGCTGTCTCTTCCCGACTGATTGCTTTACAGCAGGGACATGTTCCAATCCTTGCAGGGCGCTAGTCCAGTCAGTGCTCTTTGATTGGCCAGCCTCCCTGTAAATAGCCAGCAGGGATCTCTCTCCCTCGCTAGTTATAGTGTTTTCATGTGTGCTCCAGCCCTTTGCCTGATCTTTCAGTGCCCAGTTTCCTGCTTGTTATTTCTTCCTTGTTTCTCTACTGTTTGTCCCTTGTTTGCTCTCTATCTTCTGCCCTGCTTGTTGTGGGTTACCTGGCTTAACCCCTTGTTCTCCTCTGTTCTTCCTGTCTGTACCCTTGTTCCTAGCCTTACCTTCCGGTGTGCTTGGTTCTCTTCCCTTCTTGTCAGTACCCTTCCTGAGTGCTTTAGTTGCCCCTGTTTGTATTGTTCATCATCATTGTTTGTCAGGGTGAACCTCATCCTCGCTGGTGTTGCTCTTTCCTTTCACCCCTCCGGTGACGGTTTACGGGTCTCATCATCGGGGGCCACAACCTGCCTTTTGCCTGCAGCCATGCCTGTCCCCATCATCAGGGGCTCCAGTGAACACCTGACCTCTGGTTAGACTCTGCGCCTCGGTGAGTGTTACCCTTACATTTACACAGTGGTCACTTTGGTCCTTGGCTGCACCTCTCCATTTATATATACACTTGCACACATTTCTACACACATAAATATAGTTGCATTAATGCATTAGATTCACACACACACACACACACACACATGCATAATATCACACAAACACACATAACATACATAATAGACACACACACACACACACACTACATGCATGCATAATATCACACAAACACACATTACATACATAATAGCGCACACACACACTAAATACATACATTATATCATACACACACACCATGCATGCATGCATGTATAATATCACACACACACCATACATGCATAATATCACACAATGCATAATATCACACACACACCATGCATGCATGCATGCATAATATCACACACCATGCATAATATCACACACACCATGCATGCATAATATCACACAATGAATAATATCACACAATGCTTAACAGACACACACACTTACTTTTTTGCAGAGCTGTGCAGACACTGAGGTGGACTGGAAGGAGGAAATGGAGGGAGTGGAGGCGGACAATGATCTCAGCTACTCCCTGATTGGTCAACCTGTCAGGCTCTGGGGAAAGTTTTGAAAATCTCTCTGCGGAGCAGCAGGAAATTCACCAGCTGATAGTGTCACTGCACTCACCCTCTCCTCGTGCTCCTGGCAGTGGCACCGCTCGCACCACCCTAATTACAGCCCTGGTGTCCTGGACAGGACAGAGAGGAGGCCTGGGGCTATCCCGGGCCCCCTCTCTGTCCGGTCCCGGCTGTCCCTCCCCTAATGGCAGCCCTGCTTGTAGTTACATTTACATAATGGTCACTTCGGTCCTTGGCTGCACCTCTCCTTTTATATATACACATGCACACATTTCATATATTTGAAAAGAAGCGCGGCCTGTGTTTTCTTGTTACTGTTACTAAGAATACTCAGAGACTACTAACATTTGACCAGGCCAGGGCTAAGTTTAAGATACAAGGATTGAATATGGCTTATCTTCAAGCTCAACATTACGTAAGTTATGTAATACAAAAGTTCTCAGACTTGGATTGGAACAATCAGCTTGATAATTTTCTACAAATGCCATTACCAAAGTATAAAGCGATATCTATTCACTATTTGCATCTAAGACCCCCAAATAGATTATACTATGAGAACAGGTCCTTACCCATGGACTGCCCGATTCCCTGATATTTCAATTACAGACATTTTTTAGCAGAGGCATAATGGGGATATTGGGGGGCTGCAGAGACATAATGGGGAAATTGGGGGCTGCAGAGACATAATGGGGATATTGGGGGATGCTGCAGAGACATGATGGTGGCACTGGGGTGCTGCAGAGACATGAAGGGGATCCCGGGTGGGGGTTGCAGAGACATGATGGGGTTACTGTGGGGATGCAGAGTCATTATGGGGATACTGGGATCTAGAAACACAAGATGGGTATACTGGGAGGCTGGAGACACATGAAGGAGAATATTGGGAGACTGGAGACACATAAGGGGGGATATTTGGAGGTTGGAGACACACATGGGGGAAATATTGGAAGACTGGATACAGACAAGGGGGAGAGATTGGATGGATATATATACTGTACACACACAAACAGTAGATTACAATGTTTTCTGTTATTTTATGGCACAAGGAGGCCTTTTTTAATTGCATTGTGGTTACAAGAATGTTGAATTTATTGTACAGAATTATAACTGTGTATGTATAACTATAATGTTAAATTGTTAAACAGGTGGGCCCAAATTTAAAGTTTGCAGGAGGGCGCCATCCCATTTTGCCATGACTGTGGGATTACCCAATGATCAAGCGATTTTGGATTAGAGAATGTAGGTTCCCAATTGATTTTTTTTTGTTGATTCCTTTCCTTGACAGATGTGTTCCAATGCGTTACATCTGCTGCATGCATGTGCAGTGCGCTCACAAAGGATGACATGCATGCAGCGTAATCGCCTATAATATGGCATCATATCATATACAGCTCAATAATGGAGGAAGGGGGTTAGAAAGCCAAATAAAAGAAAGCAATTCCTGTTCACTACTATATAATATAAACAGTGTCCTAATCTCACTATAAAATCCTGCTGCATCTAAATGACTGCCATACAATACACACTGTCCCATTGTGTCCACCATACAATACACACTGCAAGCTAGAGATCGACACACAATATAGACTATATCTAAGTAATGCTCGTAACATTAATATACAGGACTGGATCCAGAGATCCAATATTCCACCCTTATGTCTCTTCAGTCTTCCAATATTTCACCAACAAATCTCTCCAGCCTTTCAATACTTCCTGATCATGTGTTTCCAGCCTTCCAATATTCCCCCCTTATGTCTCCCAGCCTTCCAATATTCCCCTCCTCATGTCTTGACAAATTTCCAATATTTCCACTTTAAGTGTTTCAGGCCTTCCAATATTACCTCCTCATGTCTCTCCAGCCTTCCAACCCCCAACCTATTTTTTTTAACAAGTTCCTACAATTCACTTACCTTTGCAGTCTTCAAGCTTCTTATGTTCTCAGTGGCACTCTTTGCTGTGAATAACGCTGATGTGATCTTAGGTCACGTCAGTGTCACACTTAAGGAAGCTGCAGGTCCTGGCTGAGAGCCCTGTGATGGGCTGACCAGGCCTTCTGCAGCTGCTGCTACTAGACAATGTTGATGCAGTGCTGTAAAGCCTATACAGCCCATTGGTGCATATTTTGGGAGCTGGGGCCTTTTAAGTAAGATTATGCTGTTGGTGCTGAGCCCCCATTAAGTCCTGATGCCCTGTTCGCCGCTCCACTTTTTTGTAAGTCTGATAAACAAAGGAGAAAACTACTGTCTGTTAAAGGGAGAAAAATACGACCACATGTCATCTATTGAAAGATAAAGTTTAAAAAGTAGAATGCAATTGTCATAAAGCAATCCAATTCAAGAGAGGCCCAGTAAACCCTTGATCCATCATAAAACAAACTACTTTTTTTTATATTTATTTTTCTTTATTTAGCAGTCAAAGCAAAGCAATACAAAGGCAAATCATGATGGTACAGAGTATAATCATCAGCTTTTGTCACGCTTTAGGATAGAGCGATTATCATATCATAGCTTAAGTTTTCCGTTCCGGGATCTAGCATCCTTCAATAACCTGGTAATCCGCACCCAAATTTCCCGGTCATATGAAATATTGTTCACTATCTAACCGCCTTTGAGTGATTAATACTCGACTATAGCAAATAATTAGAATAACATCACACATTCAATTATGCCACACGGGTGTAAACCACAATTTTCACACACTCGTTCGAAAAGTCCCCAAAGTCGGTGGGTCAGGAGATGGTGCCCCCACCCGTTCGGCCCCTTTTATTGCAGTTGAATTGGATGGTCCCCGATAAAGAGCTGTGTGGCGTACCACCCCGTATCTACAAAACATCTATGTATCTTAGCTCTCGTGGGTTGTGGGAGAAATTGAATATATTTTTGCCATAGGCTGAAAAATGCCTCAACCTTAGCATTTTTGTCTAGGGAGGCTTCCAACCAATCCATCCGAAACAAATAAAATAATTTGTCTTTAAACATATCTAACGATGGGATGCCAGGATGGTTCCATACCTACAGGATGTTTTTTTTTTAGAAACAGCACTAAGTGCTACCAGCATTTTTTTTACTATCTCTAGGGAGAGCCGGGTCACTAGGGATAATACCCAGGATAGCCCACTCCGGGTTAAAAGGAACAGTGAGGGCTACACTATCTTTAGCAAATTGTCGAACTCTTAGCCAGAAACACCGCACCATTGGACAATTCCATAAACAGTGAAACAAGTCTGCTCCACTCTGGCCACATTGCGCACATAAATGCGACGTAGTCGACCCCATTATCAAATATCTGTGTGGTGTAAGATACGTCCGGTGATAAACATTAAGAAACAATTCTCGGTAGCTACTTGCCGGAAAATATTTACATGATATGGTTAAGGTCTTAAGGAGTTCTTTTGGGGTTAAAGTAGGAAAGTCGTTTATCCATTGAGGTATGCCAGTGCTGGTAACAGTGTAGTCTATCTCCTCCCTGATCTCCCTATAATTTAGTGTGATAGCTTTGTGCTTAGGCTGAGGCGAGACCAGGAAGACATCCAGTTGATTATGCCAGTCTAAGTCCCCGAAATGCTCAAGGACAGATTCTATGTAGTGCTGGACCTGGAAATAGGCAAATGGATAGTCCTTCAGGAATCTGAACTTCTCCACTGCAAGCCTAAATGTTAGGGGTTTCTCAAGACCCCTGTCTACTAGTTTGTCAATAGTAGAGATTCCCTCTCCCTGCCAAATTACAAAAGGATAGGCTGCCTCTCCCGATTGAAACCCTGGATTGTGCAGCAATGGGAGGTGTAAGGAGACATGGGATTGTAAGTTATTCTTTCGCCTTATGATGTGCCAAAGTCTGCGGGTGGATTCAAGCAGGGGGTTATCTTTAATGTGTGAGGGAATATCTGAGTGGCGGATATGTAATAGGGCTTTAAGGTTAATGTTGGAGATGAATTCTTGTTCCAGTCCTGTGTCTGTGTATATTTCTGTGCTTTGTAACCAGTCCCTAAGGTGGCGTAGGAGAGAAGCTTGATTATATAAAATGATGTTAGGGAAATTAATTCCTCCATTGGATGGAGTTTGCTGGAGTTTATACATACTGATCCTAGGCCTACCTCCTTTCCATATAAAATGTCTAAATAGAGACATGATCCTTTTGTTATCGCTTTGGGTTAGAATAAGCGGAAGAGACTGAAATAAGTACAGAATTTTTGGGAACCACGTCATCTTAATAAGATGGGCTCGTCCCGTGTATGTTAAAGTTAGGCCCCTCCATCTTTCCAAGGTCCTTTCTAGCTCACTTATCAATGGATGAATATTGAGGGTATATAGTTGGGAGGGGTGTTTAGCTATTTGTACCCCTAAATAAGTGAGGGAATGTCTCTGCCACTGAACCGGAAACGCCCCACCCCAAGTTGGACAATGTCTCCCCGGCGAAAGACAGAGTGCTGAGGACTTGTCCACATTTATCTTAAGACCAGAGATAAGTCCATAATCATGAATTCTGTCTAGTAATTTTTGCAGAATCTGCTCCGGATTTGAGATGTATAGTAATACATCATCCGCAAATGCAGTAACCTTTATGACTCTGTCGCCAACTTGGATGCCTTCAAAGTCCCGCCAGTTTTGGAGAATCCGCAGCAGGGGATCAAGACACAGATTGAATAGTAGCGGGGACATGGGGCATCCCTGTCTAGTTCCTCTGGCCATTGTCATACGACTACCTCGTTGCCCATTCAATAGAAAAACCGTAGACGGGGAGTTGTAGAAATAACGAATCAGACTAATAAACGCCGTACCAAAGGAGCGGCGCTCCAGTATCTCGTAGAGGTGCATCCAGGAGATGGAATCAAAAGCCTTATGTGTATCCAGGCTTAGCAACATATTATTCGTGGCATGGGACTGGGATGATATTACCGTCGCTGCGACCGCCGATAATAAACTATTTTATTAATTAAAAATGCCAGTGATTGCAATCTAGTGTATTGGTATATGTTTTGACATACCATTCACATATAGACCCACTGCCACCAAAACAACTATAAAATGTCACAGCTTTAGAGGTATCCTGGGTCCTTGCAGTAAATTTCGGCTTTCAGTCACAGACTTTTTGTACACAGTGGGGAAGATTCAGAACCCAGTATGGCTCTACCCCTGCATGTTTTGTCAATACATCTTAATCAGAGGGTGTGGTTTAGAAAGTGCTGACAAGGATTTATATAGTAGTCACTCAAAGAGAATAACCTATCCAGAGAGCAGGTAGTTATTTTCATAGTTGCAGTTAGGCAACTATAAACAATGGAAAAGACTCCTGAGAAATGGGAAAGGCAAGGAGCAAAGGATAGAGCTGGGAGCAGTGGTGTCATGCTCATCCTTCAGTGCCAGAACAACTTGGTCACTCAAGGTGCCTGGTTCTCTTGTGTGCTCACTTGTTACCTGCTTCCTGAATTCCTTGCTAGAGAAGTCAGTTACAGGTCCTGGCTGTATCAAGTCAGTATCAAGCCTGCTTCTCCAAGCTCAGCTGCTTCTCTAATCAAGCCTGCTTTCCAAGCCCAGCTGCATTAACCCTGCATTACCAGCTAATTTGGATCAAACCTGCTTTCCAAGCCCAGCTGAATTAACCCTGCATTGTCAGCTAAGTTGGATCAAGCCTGCTTTCCAAGCCTAGCTGCATTAACCCTGCATTGTAAGCTAAGCAGTATCAAGCCTGCTTCTTCAAGCTCAGCTGCTTCTCTAATCAAGCCTGCTTTCAAAGCCCAGCTGCATTAACTCTACAGCTACCAGCTTACCTACACTACAGCTACCAGCTTACCTGCTCTACAGGTACTAGCTTGCCTGCTCTACAGGTACCAGCTTACCTGCACTACAGCTACCAGCTTGCCTGCACTACAGCTGCAAGCTTACCTGCACTACAGCTACCAGCTTACCTGCACTACAGTTACCAGCTTACCTGCACTACTGCTACCAGCCTGCCTGCTCTCCAGCAGTCTGCTGTCCAGTCCTCTCTCTGAAGCAATCCAGTCCAGCAGTCCGCTGTACAGTCCAGTCTCTGGAGCAATCCAGTCCAGTCCAGCAGTCTGCTGTCCAGTCCAGTCTCTGGAACAATCCAGTCCAATCCAGCAGTCCGCTGTCCAGTCCAGTCTCTGGAGCAATTCAGTCAAGTCCAGCAGTTCGCTTTACCATCCTGGTTCTCTTAGTTCGGCCTACTTCCTATGCACAAGCACTACCTCAGGCCTTCCAGCTTCCACTATGGTGCCAGTCATTCTACATGCCCCTCAGAACCTGCCACTGATCCCAAACATACCCAGATTGTGACAAGTGGGGCATATCAAGGAAGGAGACAGGAGCAGCAGGGAAGCCATGGAGCAGTGGACAGAGCTAAAAACAGCAGAGAAGGATCAAGGATTCTTTTTTTAACTATAGCATTTAAATTGTAAATGTTGCCATTATGAATAGGTACCAAATTTAAAAATAAGGTTTACATCATGGTACCCCTGCTGACATAATAGTTGTCGATGAAGCGAGCTGCTCCGTGTGCAGGGGCTATTACTATAAACAGAACGTGATCGCAACATAAATTGCCTGTTATACCCTGGACTGCTATATCTGGTTTTGCCTACAGGGGCAGTTCTGGACTGTTGCCTATTGTGGACATTTCTAATAGCTGCCCCTGGAGGCTGCTGGTGAATACTCTCTTTGGGACTAATCATGTACGTGCTTTTATCTTACACCTGTGCTCAGGTTTTATCGATCCCATCATTTCAGAGCAAGTTGTGGGTCCTTTTGTCTGTTTCCTCTGCTACATGTTTGCTGCTTCCATGTGGATTTTGTTTAGACTTCTTTCATATTACTCCAGTGGACTTTTTTGAACTCCTTGGCATTATTGCTCACATTAAACACTCCGTGTTTCTGACATTTGCCTGCTTCCACTGTCATCAGCATTCTCGGTATGTAAATGTTTTCCACACATTTCTGGTGTTTATTTCTGCCTTATCTTATCACTATTATTATTATTATTATTAACGTTTATTAATAAGGCGCAACACTGTATCCGCAACGCCGTACAGAGGCAATAGCAAAGCCAATAGTTACATATACAACACAATAATTAACAGAGGATATAAAAACATCAATAAGGAATACAATACATGTACAATGCAAAAATTAAATACAGTACAAATATAGTGTAACAATATGTAAGGAAAAAAGAGATTCTGGATATGTGTGTAGAAGCAGGTGAATAAGGAGAGAGATAGACAGTAGAGACAAAAAGGTGGGAAGTAATGAGGAAAAGGTAGAGGGATGATGACAGGAGGGATTAGGACCTTGCTTTTAAAAGCTAACATGCTAAGTGAGAGAGGGTTAACAGTGAGTAGACAGTGATGAAGATGGGGAGGGCAGGTAATCCCTACAGGTAAGGGTAGGCTAGCCTGAAGAAGTGGGTTTTAAGGGAGCGTTTGAAGGATTGGAGTGTGCTGGATTGCCTGATAGGATGTTGTAGGTTGTTCCAATGGAGAGGGGTGGCTCGGGAGAAGTCTTGGATGTGGGAGTGAGAAGTGGTTATAAGGTTGAATTTGAGGTGGCGGTCATCAGCAGAGCGGAGTGGATGGGAGGGAGTGTGGATGGAGATAAGGGAGGAGAGGTAGGGAATGGAGGAGGAGAGAGTCTTGTAAATTGTGGTGAGGAGCTTGAAGAGAATTCTGAAAGGGACAGGAAGCCAGTGTAGAGATTGACAGAGAGGGGAGGTGGAGGCAGTGCATTGGGAGAGGAAGATGAGTCTGGCTGCAGCATTTAGTATAGAATGTAGGGGTGTGAAAGGGACCAGAGGGATACCAGAGAGGAGACCAGAGAGGAGAGAGAGTGAATGAACGTTTTAGTGGCGTCTGCTATTAAGAAGGGTCTGATGTGAGCAATATTGCAGAGATGAAAGCGGCAGGACAGTGAGAGGGCACGGATTTGGGGGGTGAAGGAGGGGAGTCCAGGGTGTCACCCAGGCAGTGGACATGGGTGGAGGAGGAGATTGTGGAGTCACCAATAGTAATAGAGATTGTAGGGGTGAAGGGGATACGTGATGGAGGGAAGACTATAATTTCTGCTTTGTTCATGTTAAGCTTGAGAAAATGCTTGGACATCCATGAGAAAGTGGCTGAGAGGCAATCTGACACTTTTGACAGATGTTTGGGGGAGAGTTCAGAGGAGGAGAGATAGATTTGAGTGTTGTCAGCATAGAGGTGGTAGTGAAAGCCAAAGGATCTAATGAGATCACCCAGAGAGGAGGTGTAGAGCGAGAACAGAAGGGAACCAAGAACTGAGCCCTGGGGAAAGCCAACGGAAAAAGGAGTAGTAGGGGAGGAGGAGCTAGGGATTACTACAGAGTTTAAGAGATAGAAGGAGAACCAGGAATGGACAGTGCCAGAGAGGCAGAGGGAGCAAAGGGTGTGGAGCACCAGAGGTTATCAACGGTGTCAAAGGCTGCCGATAGATCCAGGAGGACGAGAAGGGAGAAGTGGCCCTTCTGCAGAAGGGAGATCATTTGTGTCCTTAGTTAGGGCAGTTTCAGTGAATTGCAGGGGGTCCTGTGTTACATATTCTGTATCCTCTCTGTCTTCCTGCAATAAACCTCACCAGTACCAAAGTTACTGTGTCGTGTGATCAACCATTGTAACAAAATGACCCACTAAAACTGTATGAATAATGCCAGAGAACCTTCCTCTATGACATCTCCAAACCTAGACAAGCAAAACCCTGGGGTTCCTGCTGCCAAAGGTTCTGGTGATGTCCATCTGTTTACTGTATTACAATTGGATGTGGTACTACTGCTTTCTCAAATGGCAAAAGTTCTGTCTATCTTGCCTGGATCATCTGTCCTGCGCTGCACAATCACCAGCTACTCCGCGATTGCCTCAGAGTCTCCTGTATTGCAACCTGCCATGGGACCGCAGTCAATCCTGTCCCCACCATGAGGGGCTCCGGTGAACACCAGTCCCACGGTTAGACACCGCATTCAGGCTAGCAGTCATAACATCCCAATGGCGTCCTGGTTGAAAGATTTGCTACCCTCAGTTGCCAGCAAAAAGCTAACAGTTCTGTGTGGTCTCCATCCAGCCCTCATCATGGAGGAGAGGAATTACTGCATTAATCACCACCTTTATCTCTATTGTGCTGGTATGGGACATTACCTCCAGTCCTGCCCTCTGCGCAGACCCAGAACCCCAGGAGGGGTCTCCAGTGGCTGCAACCTCAGGAGAGACCTCCAGTGCCACAACCCCAGGTGGGACCTCTAGTCATGGGCTATCGGGATCTTCAGTTTCCTATGTTGGTACTTCAGTACCCAGTGTGAGGGCTGCACAGCCCGAGGTGCCTGACAACACTCCCCAGCCCAAGGTGCCTGCTGCACACCGAGGTGTGCCTGCTCCACACCGAGATGTGACTGTCCCTGCTACCCAGTGAGATGTGCCTGCTATCCAGCCAGAAGTGCTTGCTGCCCAGCCAGAAGTGCCTGTGTCTGCTGACCAGCTATATGTGCCTGTGCCAGCTGTCCAGTGAGAAGTGCTTGTGCTTGCTGTCCATTGTACTGCCCCAGAGGGGGACTCCAGCCTTGCCACCCCAGAGGGGGACTCCTGTCCCATCAATTCCTTAGCCTGGCAGACTTTTGTGTGAGGAGGTTTCAGTTTGGAGTAGAAACCAGAGAATATACGGTGGTAATGGAAATTATTGGGATTTCCGATGTGTTGGTACTATCTTGATGATAGAACCAAAACCCTCCACTGAAATCGCCTTCAAGTTTCTCATCTAGTAAAAAGTCCAGAAGGAAGAAGTAGAGTCTGGGGGTGTCCTATGATGTTCCAGGAGGCATCTAGAATCTGTCTTCCAAAGGGTGGGGGGGTATACTGTTACACCCTGGATTACTACATCTGTTTTTGCCTCTAGGGGCAGTTCTGGATTGATTCCTATTGTGGACATTCCTACTACCTGCCCCTAGAGGCTGTTAAATACTCTCTCTGGGACTAATCATGAATGTGCTCGTCTTCCTACACATGTGCTCTGGTTTTATCGATCCCATCATTCCAAAGCAAGGTGTGGATTGTTTCCTGTTGTCTGTTTTCTGTGCTGCACGTTTGTTTTCTGCTTCCATGTGGATTTTGTTTGGACTTCTTTCATACTCCTGTGGACTGTTTTGAACTCATTGGACACTCCATTTGCCTGCTACCACTGTCATCAGCATTCCCGGTATCTGTATTTTCCTCTTGTTTCTGGTGTTTATTTCTGCCTTATCTTCATAGTCCTGTGTTACATATCCTGTATTATCTTCCTGTAATAAACCTCACTGGTACCAAAGTTACTGTATTATGTTACCATTGTAACAGTCAGCTTAATTTTTAGAACTTCAATCTTATCTGTAATATCTAATCAAATATCTAATATGTATATATGTAGGTAAATTATGTTTTGATATTGTTAATTTTTTAGAATATATATTTATATGGACATGGGGGTAGATTCAGAACTACGTTTGCTGTACGTTTACTCGCGTAGCATATTTTTGTGTGCGTAACTTCTATACACTCCCTTAGGCACACCCCTTGAATGTACGTTTTTTGTCAAGATGCGCTTTTCAAACCTACCTTAACTTTTGCCAACGTAACCGCAGTGATCCCCACACGTACGTATGGGCAACACGTATTTACGCAGCTAAGCACGCCCTACTGTACACTTTAAATACAACCCCCACCTACTTAACGTATTTCAGACGTATTTTTGACTCACGTAAAATTGGCACGCCCACACGTAAGTATTTACGTGACACATACGTGAATGGCCCATACGTTCACAATTACACTACGTTACTGAGTGTATTTTCTATGGTGCGCATACGCAGTACTTACCAAAAGGTGATTTTACGTCTCCGCCACGCGTAAATTCGTTCACAAGCGTTGTTCTGGATCTGGCCCATGTTGTGTAACTGTATTTAAAGCAAATGAATGCACAAAATTTTATGAAACAAATTGAATTGTGTGTTGACTATTTAAATCTTATAATTTAGCTAGATCTCTGAATCAGTTAATTCTAGGACTTGGCAGGGTTATTAAAAGCTGCATGCACGTGATAGGATAGATAGATAGATAGATGATAGATAGATAGATAGATAGATAGATAGATAGATAGATAGATAGATAGATAGATAGATAGATAGATAGATATTAGATAGATAGATAGATAGATATTAGATAGATAGAGCCGTATTCAGAGATCCATTTACAAGGGGAGTTGTGTGCTTATTTTTAGGATAGTATATATAATATGCATGCATAGTAACTTTATTTACGTACTTTACGTAGACTATACGCACGTAAGGGCCTAATAGACGTACATGTGAATCGCACTTGAGGACATACGCACCGAAATCCGATGTACAGGAAAATTTACAGAAAAATCCCTGCAGGATTGGTTTGTTTAATTTCCCATTCCTAGCCAAAACAAAGTTGTTTATTGAAGATGCAGACCACAAAATCAAAGATATTGCTGACTGTAACTGACCCTTATTCTCCCTTAGCCTAACTGCCTTGTGGGTGCTCTATGAAAGGGGTGAGGTATACACATTTTTTTTATCTTTTTTTCATTGATAAACTTGACAATATTCATACACTTGACAACATTTGGTTAACAGTGTCTTAATCTTGACATAATGACAATGACAGGAGTCTTATCCTTCAACACTAAGGTTGACAATATTATTATAAAAAAAACTGCCAAAAACAATAACACTTACACAATCCCTAAATCTAACCATTTCCTTATTGCAGCCTAACCATCCCTTAACTGTGGCCTAACTCTAATCATCCCTTCACTATAGCCTAACATTAACCATCTCCTCACTGCAGCCTTTCCTTAACCATCCCCTCACCTTAGCCTAACCCCAACATTCCTCTAACAGCATCCTAAACCTAACCCTACTTTTATCCCAATCCTGAAACTAACATCAAAATATATAATACTGATATAATACTCACCAGACTGTGTTACGTCAAAACTGGAAGTGTCCAACAGGCGTCCTCAGCAAGTTCTGAAGTGTCCTGCAGGCACTGAAAGAAGATTTGTCATTTCAGCATCATTGTAGATGTGGCATCCTGCCATTAAGCTTCCGTACAATGGACAGGTAAGCATATTGGACCATATTCACACTTAAGAAAACAAATAAGCATGTATTCGCACCTATCTTAAAGCTCCCTCCCCTGCTAACTCCCTCCTTTTCTAGGGCTCTAGGGCTTCCCTAACTTCTCGTTCATATTTTCCTTCTTAAGAACGTTCTTTCTCCTACCCCGCCCTCCCGGCTCGTTACCATACCTACCCCATCCCACTACTCTTAATTTCTTCCAGAGGCTGCCGTGGGACGTCTCTTTCTATTTCCTAATGTACTTTCGGTGTTTAAAGACCGCATGTACTCAATGTGCATACCTACATGGTACGTAGATTGTATAAATGCCGTAGGACCGTATTCACACTTAATATTAATTTGGCATAAAGCCTGCACGCGAGAGGGGAGTGACAGGGGGTGTGCACTCTCCTCTCGCTCGCATTATTACAGACCCCCGCATGCACAGAAAACGTGCGGGGTATGAATCCGGTCCAATGAGCAGAAATAAGTGGCGAATTAACATGAACAGGAAGAGGAAATAGAATGATCATGTGGGCATTATCACCACTCTGTGTGCAAGCAACAGTCTGCATTTCAGCACTGTGAATGCGTGAGGTGAGGTTACTGTCACAGAATTGGATCTTTCTGAAGGCGGGGTGACTCGTAATGTGTACAGTTTGTATGCATGGTGGGCGTGGAGAGGTATGCTAATAGTATAGTAAGAGCTTGATTAAGTCCTTACATATGAACCTTCATTAATCACCAGCTCCATTTTACGTAGCACCGATGTGTAACATTTTTAGGTAGGGTGTACAGAAGGCCCATATAAACAAGGCGAGGGTCCTCCTCTCGCACGTATGGAACTTAAAATTGGACTTTTGGAACTCTGCTACCGCTGCGGAGTTGTTATGATTGCAGCGGCAGCAGAATTAATTATCTGACCCTTTACGTAAAGATATTACCTATACTAACTACCTGTGTGATGACATTGTATAGGATCCGTTGAATTTACTGAGGTTGAAGGGAGAGATCCTCTCCTATGTATACACTTTAATATACCAGCTATATGGCTACTGTTATGGGTCTGAACACAAGACACATGTAATGTGAGTGAACAAGTGGAAGACTTACATACTGTCTATTATACAATATTGTACCATTGGAGCATTGTCTTTTTCGTTTCATAACATCACCATTCGAGCCTTGATTGGAGAAGGAAGACAACAGCTCCCATACGAATCAAAGAGAAAGAATTAGAATCCGGATCAAGATTCTGTGATGAGCATAAAGCCCAAGAGGCGCTTCCTGTGAGTAGAACCATATTCTTATTCGTTTGGAAGAAAGCTCCATAGAAAGAACTTACATTAAGAAGGACACTTATTTTCTTTTTTTGGTATAGGCGCTGTGTGTTTTGGTTTTTACTATTATGTACATACCTAACCGTGCCCTTAATAGGCCAATTAAATGCCTCCCCCACCCCTTTTCCTTAACTTCCTACTTAAAGAGGACTGGCCCGCCCCTTTTTTCCGTATCTCACTAAGCAAGAAATTAAAGTCTGTGCCTAATGGATTTCCGTGCCGAAATCCTACTTAGCTTTCGTAAAAAAAAGTTACTACGCATGCATAGTTTAACCGATCCTAAAATTATGTACGGAAAAAGCTGCACTTTAAGTGTGAATACGGTCCCTACTATGCATACGTAGTAGCAGCTGCTTCTTAAACGTGAATGTGGTTTATTTTAAGCAACATATCCTCTATAAAAGGCACTGTGGAAAAAAAACTGTTTCACAATGTATTTCCCAAAACTTAATTTTGCCAGTGAAAAATGAGCAAGTATGTGGAAACTATAATGGCTTATTCAAATTTTTCATATATGTTTATTGTGCATTATGGGAGTCCTTGCAGCATTTCCAAGGTTCCAATATCTCCAGTATTTTTTGGTGTTTTTAATTACGTTTCCTATATAAATGTTAGACCTTGTAGATGTTACACTTTGCAGGAATAAACCTAGCAGAATGTGAAGTTCCCTTCTATATGCCTGTTTTCTCCAAGCTGTAGTATATGCCTTGAGGTGTGTCTGATTACTGCAGCTGATTGGAGGAGTGTTCCTTAAATAGCCTCTTGCAGGGAGATTTGATTGTCTGGTTTACCTGCGTTCTGCCTGCCGTCTGATTGTGCACTGCTGAGTCTTTGATCGTGTCTGGATTCCCTTGTTTATCCTGGTGTTACCCCTTGCCTTCTTTGCCCTCATTACCTTCTATTTGTCTGCCCCCTGTCCTGTGTGAAGTGTGCTGTGCGAGTAGCTTGCGTTGACAGCTTCAGCCCCGGCCAGGTTCTGGTCAGCCTCCTGCCTTGAGTGGTGTGTGTGTGTGCATTGTTACCTCACACTCTCCATTCCTGCCGGGGGAGTGATTCCATCTGCTCTCCTCCGGTGCGTGCATGCTGCTGTTGCCATCTTGCAGTGTGCTGGAGTCCGTCTATTGTACTCCTTCCATTTATGTTTGCCACTTGGTGCTTTACCATCTCACCTGTGTGTGCTCCTCACCTTCCTATACCTTACCACTGTGCGTTCCATCTCTCAGTGTGTATTGGTGAGTGTCTGTTTACCACTGTGCATCTTCCAGTGTCTATTGCAAGTTAGAGTCAGCCCATCAGACTCTGCTCTCCTATATCTCGGTGTGTTCTGTTCCACCTGTCAGCTCTTCTGGGTACTCTGTACCTTCCTGTTCTGTCCAGGCTTTTTCCATTACTTGCTCTGCTGCTGTGTGTGCACGGGTTCCTGTTTATATACTGTTCTACAGTATACTTATTTGTAAGGGTCCTGTCTGTGTATTGCACCTCTGTGTGTTGTGTGCAAGGGTTCCAGCCTGTATCCTGGTGTGCTTAGGTTCCTTGATTGGTATCCATGCTGCAGCTCTTCCCTTGGTGGCAATCACTGGGGGCCGCGACCTATCAGGTGCCAGCAGCCCAGACTATCCTCACCATCAGAGGCTCTAGCGAAGAGCTGGCCCTGATTTAGACTCTGCGCCCAAGTGAGAACCCCTTGGGAGACTGTAATAGCAGAGATATGTGTGAGAGATTTCTAAAGGTAAACACTTGTCCAGTCCTCTTCAGTTCCAACCCCAGAATATTAACACAATATTACAGGAGACCAAGGTTGCAGACACAGCACAATGTAGAAAAAAGTATTTACTGCCGCAGCAAACTTAGATTTTTAAGAGATATACTCCCTAATCTGGGAGGTGCTACACATATAGCTGCTAACATGTAATAGGAAAAATAACTGCAGAGCAAGAAAGCAAATACAGAGAAAAAGTGCTGCTATTTTAAAGTGTGCACTCAATCTCAATCAATTACTAATAATTTTCCTCAGACACCAAAAAACTTAAAAAGTATACAAAATGTATTAATTATCAAAAAGTTCTAACACTGGTGAATTTTTTCATCATAAAAACGACCATTGCAGATTAAATTCATAATAGCACAAAGCATGCTTGCAAATATATTTAAGTCCAAAACACCAAATATGACCCGCTATCTAAAAGAGAACAGAAGCTTACCCTACATAAACAACTAGCGCCCTCACGGCGTGCGCTTCTCCCTTCCGGGTAGTATACTGTCCCTTACCTATACTAAAGACATTCGGGTCGTGGTGGAGGAAAACAGAGGCTTCGGTCGTGCAAAGAAGAGCGCTCACTCCGGTGCATCGGAGCTGAGTGTGTCTGACGTACGTTTCACCTATAATGGCTTTATCAAGGAGGCCGCTGATCGTACGGACCACTGATCCGCATGCTACATTTAGGGCAGGCTTATGGCAGCGTGAGCTGCCATAAAGCCTGCACGCGAGAGGGGAGTGACAGGGGGTGTGCACTCTCCTCTCGCTCGCATTATTACAGACCCCCGCATGCACAGAAAACGTGCGGGGTATGAATCCGGTCCAATGAGCAGAAATAAGTGGCGAATTAACATGAACAGGAAGAGGAAATAGAATGATCATGTGGGCATTATCACCACTCTGTGTGCAAGCAACAGTCTGCATTTCAGCACTGTGAATGCGTGAGGTGAGGTTACTGTCACAGAATTGGATCTTTCTGAAGGCGGGGTGACTCGTAATGTGTACAGTTTGTATGCATGGTGGGCGTGGAGAGGTATGCTAATAGTATAGTAAGAGCTTGATTAAGTCCTTACATATGAACCTTCATTACGCACCAGCTCCATTTTCCGTAGCACCGATGTGTAACATTTTTAGGTAGGGTGTACAGAAGGCCCATATAAACAAGACGAGGGTCCTCCTCTCGCACGTATGAAACTTAAAATTGGACTTTTGGAACTCTGCTACCGCTGCGGAGTTGTCATGATTGCAGCGGCAGCAGAATTAATTATCTGACCCTTTACGTAAAGATATTACCTATACTAACTACCTGTGTGATGACATTGAAGGTGCTATGAGAACGGTTACCAGGGCGTGGAGTCTATGCTATCGGGGAGTGTTCCCCAGAGCCCCTGATGGTGGACATGGACTTGGCTGCGCTCCAACAGCAGTTCACGGCCCCGAGAACCGAACTCGTATAAGAAGCAGACACCAGACAGTAGAAAGAGATAACTGCCCAAGAACAGGACTTGGGGGGAAGTCACCGGAGGACCCCGTTACCTGTACAGGACAGGCCAGAAGAGCAAGGGTAAGTAAACCAGTGGACACCACGAACAGGTGAGTAGGCACTAGAGATACCAGAGAATTACTGGGACAGCCTAGAGACTAGGGATCATATTCAGAGATCCGTCTGGTGATCGGATCACAAATATACGTAGCAAGTTACACCCACCAAAACCCCAGTCACTCCCCTTGCTAAACCGTGCTCTCGGATGCTTCCGCCTCCATAGACTGGCATTAACTTACCGTTGCCATTTAGGAGCATCTTCCGTGCGTATAGTTCTGGCCATATAGTTGTAATCGCGCCCACTTTTTATCATTTAAATGCCTCCCCCAGCCATTGCTATGCAAATCCTTCCGTGCGTATATTTCCATCAGAGTTAGGTGTGGATTTTTCAACGTCCGATTCACAAGTCCGCCCATTTGGCACTTCCGTGCGTATTGTCTACGTTAACTGCGTATAAAAGGTTACTACGCATGCGCAGTTGAAATGTACCTAAAAATACGCACGGAAGTCGCCGCTAAATCAGATCTCTGAATACGTCCCTAGTGCTAGACAGGACGGATAGGCACTGTATTACCAGTGGAAGGTTTGAAAACTGTAGGAGCGAAACAATGCCAAACCGAACTGGAGGTGCAGATGCTGGGGTGCTACCAGAGAACACACTGGAGATGGGTGGAGAGATCAACAGTGGTATAGTGCAGACGGACTGGCACAAAACCTAACACATTGGAGATAGGTGGAGAGATCTACACAGTGGTATAGTGCAGATGGACTGGCACACAAATCTGACACACTGGAGATAGGTGGAGAGATCTACACAGTGGTATAGTGCAGATGGGCTGGCACAAAACCTGACACACTGGAAATAGGTGGAGAGATCTACACAGTGGTATAGTGCAGATGAACTGGCACAAAACAGGACACACTGGAGATAGGTGGAGAGATCTACACAGTGGTATAGTGCAGATGGAGAAGCACTAGGAGTACAGGCTGACAGGCAACAGCACTGTATCCAGAGACCAGACAAACAGGGGAAATTCTCTCACACACAGATTCACTCAACACCAGGGAAGTCAGGATGAGGCAAGTCAGGAAGGGGAGAGCAGACAGAAGGTAGCAGGAGAGGGCACTCAAAATCGCTGGAACAATCAGGAACGAGCAGCTGACAAAACTGAACAAATATAACCGGTGCCAAGCAGCGGGGGAGAGCAGACTATAAAGCCAGCTGCCGCCAATCAGAGCGGCAGCCAGGCGCACCCACTGCACACATTGGCTGGCGTCCAGACCACTAGGCAATGATCTGGATGCTCGGCTGGGAGAGACGCGTCGGCAGGGTGACGTAGGAGGTAAACAAGGAGGCGTGCTCTACATGCCGCTATGAGACGGGTGGCATGTAACAGAAGGTTTACAACAAAATGACAATAGACATGTGAAAAGAAAAATAGATAAAGATAATCTACTTTAAATAGACATATTTAACTTAAATCTCTTATTTCCTGCGACTGCAGTGTCATTCTGGCATTAAATATTCATGTCTTAAGAGGCGGTGCTGCATGACGGAAGAATTGGGAAAAGAATTGTGGTGGGTTACACCAGCTGTTGTAGCTGTTGTAGTGTACACACTTGTAAATTGATAAAGTGATTGGCATTGGGGACTCCTCATTGTTAAACAGGTTTAAAAATCTTTTGACCAGGCAACCAGGATTGGATGTTACGAACAGGGCCGGTGCTAGGGTATTCGGCACCCCCCTGCTAACTTGCACCCTTCTGTTTAAAGATTTAACACCAGTGGCCCTTCTAGATTATAGTAAGCGTCGTAAACCACAACTCACTTGTGTAGCCCCTAACCCGCCCCCCGTTTTTAGGAACCTTATGGCACTTATGAGTGCCATAGGGTGACCTTATCTAACCGTACATAGTTTCCTTCTTAATAAGAAAACTACACACAGACAATGCCTCTCCCCGTCTCCACCCCGCCCAATCTAAATCACTCCCAATTCTAAGTAAATACTCCCTGACGCCTCTTTCTAACTAAACTACCCTGTGCGGTCTTTAAAGACCACAAAGAAGTAATGATGACCATACGCTCGTGTAGTAAGTCATTTCAGAAAAATACACACTTAAGAAACACAAGCTTTTTAAGTGTGAATCAGGGCCTAAATATCTAAGACATGGCCGTACCATAAAGATACTGGATTGGATACAGAGCTCTGTAGGTTAGGCTTTTGCATGTGTGTGCTAGATGTTACGCTACAGATCTGGCTAAGATCAGTGGTTTCAAGTCTTCCTAGCTCCCAGTATTCCCCATCATGTTTCTTCAGCTCCCAGTATCCCCCATCACGTCTCTCCAGCCTCCCAGTATCCCCCATCATGTCTCTCCAGCCTTACAGTATCTCCCATCATGAATCTCCAGCCTCCCAGTTTCTCCCCATCATGTCTGCAGTCCCCCCGTATATCCCCCATCACATCTCTCCAGCCGACCAGTATCCAAATCATGTCTCTCCAGCCTTCCAGTATCCCCATCATGTATTTCCGGCTCCTCCCACTATCCCTCATCATGTCTCAATCCTCCCCCAGTATCCCCCATCATGTCTCCAGCCCCCCAGTATCCCCATCATGTTTCCAGCCCTACAGTATGCCTAATCATGTATCCAGTCCCCCAGTTTTCCCATCAATTCTCTCCAGTACCCCAGTATTTCCAATCATGTCTCTCCAGGTCCCAATATTTCCCTTTTGACTCCTATAACGTACTTACCTTTAAAGTCTTCTTTCCATCCGGCTGTTGCTCTCCACCGCAACAGGCTCTGCTATGAATGGTGCTGGTGTAGCCTTAGGTCACACCAGCATCATTCACTGAGTACAGGAAGGGGATGGGAGGTGCTGCTATTTAACACTGGTATCCATCTCAGAAGGCAGAGCTGCGGAGCAGGGGTATAAGTGCCTCTCCAGCCTGGCGCTGCCCTACACCACATCTCCCCACTTACCGCATCGCCCTGGGCCTGGTTTTAAGTAACGAATGAGCACACACTTATCCAATGTCTGACCAACTAGTTGAGTGCAGGTTTGATTCAATGAGAATTGCATAAGTGTGTAACCAGCTTAATATTACATAGATCTCACCGCAAGTCTATGGGAGTAATTTGCTTTCTATACCATAGTGCTATCATTCTGATAACATAACAACATTTAAAGAGAATTAATAGGCATTTTTGTTCCTTAACATCTGCAGACTTCCCCTTTTGTCCACAACAATAATTCATTCACTTCACACCGGTGGCAGGACAATATAATGTAGGGAGTAGATTGGCTGGATAAATGTAAAACAGACGCTGGTTTTCAGCCCCCTGTAGTCTCTCTGATTAAATCCTGGTAATGAACTTTATAACCTATGTGCTACTTTACTGGTGAATTTCTCTATTAGCAGCAAAATTTACCTATGTGGCCAGCTGGCAAATTTTATGAGTCCATCAAAACAACTCAAAGACCCACATTTCTGTTACGGAAATGGAAAACAAGGTACAGATTTAAATGACTTTTTTAAACCGCATATGGAATATTTCAACGCTAAAGAATTCAATTTTGTAACAAAAAACTTTGTATAGACAACTTTCTCAATCTCCACATTCTACAACTGATTTTTAAATACACATTCTCATAAGCCTCTGTATATGTGTGTGTATGTATATATGTATATATATATATATATATATATATATATATATATACATATATACATACATACACACACAAACTCCGATGGATGGCACTCTGGACTGGTCCAACAAATAGTACTCTGGTGCACGCCAAGCTTATGTAGCTCCAAATATCAGTTCAATAATGGTGGCACTAAGAGGTTCTCACAAATACAACAAAGACACCAATGCAGTTTAAAGTTCTGACATTTCAGTATTCAATAAATACTGACCTTTCAGTATTTAATATACTGATGAAAGTATATTAAATACTGAAACGTCTGTACTTTAAAATGCATTTTTGACGGTGTCTTTTTTGTCTTGTTGGAGGGATTTATATTAGCTGGGGCGAGGCATTGGGCTGGATCCATACTTAAGTGCTTGAAATTAGTTACTCCTGGGCTAAACCATGTTGATTGCAGGGGAAGTCAAGTTAATTGTATTCTTTGCATACAGGGATATAGCTTTGAATTGCTTACTGCACACAGATACTAACCAGCTTTACTATCACACTGTTATTTAGACTTGGGATAGGAAACATCACCTCTCAACTCTAGTACTGTTTGCAACAGATGAAATACGACTCTCCTGCAATCAACATGGTTTAGCCCAGGAGTAACTAATTTGAGGCACATACTTAAGTCTGGATCCAGCCCATTGTCCGTGCGTAGTTTCCTTCTTAAGAAGAAAACTATGCATGGTAAGATAAGGTAGCCATATGGCACTCCAGTCTTAAGTGCCATAAGGTATTTAAGACTGGACATATAAAAATGGGGGACGTGTTAGGGGCTGCATGAGTTATGAGTTATATATATTCAGTTTCTCAGACCCATCTTGTCTGCTTATTTCATCTATGGATTATATTTCCAATTTATTAAATAATATCATTTTGAAATATCAGAAATCTGTAAAAATAGGTTCTACCAACTGGCAAATGGAAATTGAGAGAGACTCATGAACGGGTAGTTTAGTATACCCCATACCTACCAACTCTCCCGAAATGTCAGTGATTCTGAGACTCCTGAAAACTGACCAACCTCCTGAATTGCGAAACAGTGGAGATGGGGCCTGATTACCTGCTTTAATGCAAAGTAAATTATGCAAATGATTTCACACCATCATGCCCTTGGCAACTGTATTCTACTTTCAGGGTCTCCCAAAGGAGAGTATGACATTCCCCCATATACTGGCCTACTTAAACCACTAGTTCCAAAACCATAATCCTCCTTTTCCAGGAACGTATCTTTAAAATTCAATAATAACAAAAAATAACCATAAAAGTTTTATTTTATACAAATTAATTGAGAGAGAGAGAGAGAGA
>WWET01003343.1:119420-151000 GCA_011038615.1 Limnodynastes dumerilii | reverse complement strand
ACCACTCTCTCCACATTACATATTGTACCTCCACAGTCACGCCACTCTCCCCACATTACATATAATACCCCCACAGTCACACCACTCTCTCCACATTACATATAATACCCGCACAGTCACACCACTCTCCCCACATTACATATAATACCCGCACAGTCACACCACTCTCCCCACATTACATATAATACCCGCACAGTCACACCACTCTCTCCACATTACATATTGTACCCCCACAGTCACATTACTCTCTCCACATTACATATACACCCCCACTGTCACTACTCTCTCCACATTACTTATAATACCCCCACAGTCACACCACTCTCTCCACGTAACACGTCACCCCAACAATTATACGCTATCTCCACATTACAAATAATACCCTCATAGTTATCCCACTCTCCTCAAGTTACATATAATACCCCCACAGTCACAGAACTCTTTCCACAACATTCCAACCCCCACTCACTTTCATGCCCCCTATGCATCTGAAACCACCATTCTCTTGACCCCTGTGTCTCCAACCAAAACAGTTTCATGATCCCTTGCGCCTCTTCAGTCCCGAGCTTACCCTGTCATTCGCTAACTTCTCTCCATTTCTCTTCTAAGGTTATTCATGGTTTTTCCTTTACTTACCTCTTTCCTGGCTTCTTCTCCCTGTGACCTAATAGCGCCGCAGGATGGAGTCTGCACCTGCTGCAGTGGAGCATTGGCTTGTGTATGATCCCTCCTGAACGCACAATCCATCACACAGGGGGTGATAGCTGGTTGGCTGTGCGTTATAAGTAATCATTGTTGCCAGAAAGGATCAGCTTGTGTGTTTAGATGGTATAGTACACAAGCTGCCGCTCAGCCAATCACTCACAGTGGCTGGACTTATATGTACTGCGAATGTCCCTTCTTGCAGCTGCACAGTTTGCCTGCACCTAGAAATAGCCCAGAAGGTCATGACAGGGACCAGCATGGCCAGCAAGCGCTCAGCCCTGTAGAGGACATTAGACATTAGGGTATAGTTGCCAACTGCTATAATATCAGGTAGACTCCCTGAAGTGTGGGTGATCTCCTGACTCCCTAAAGTGTTTGACAATCTCCCTGATGCTGATTCAATTCCAGAAGTCATTGCTATATGATAACAGAATGTAGATATTGTGTCCTATTTCCCTGTATTGAGGCCAAGATGTAATCAGAGATTGGCAGTTATCTTTTTAAAAAATAAGTATTTCTTCACTGATAGTTTAACAATCAAATGCTGTTGCTGACATTTTATTGAGAAATATTTTTCCTGCCAGTACTAGACAAACCTTTGGGTGGAGCTATCCACAAGACACACCCCTTTGGTACAGGCCACACCCCTTTTTATAGTGCTATCACAATCTCCCTAATATTCATTTGCAGAAGTTGGCAGCCATGCATAAGGGTTGTGCTATATGTGCACTTGTCCATTTATGGGCATAGGGTTAAGGAATATTCTACATACGTGTGTGTGTGTGTATCGATCACCTTCTATATGTTCACCTTCACAAGCGTTAAGTAGTCTTTAGTATTTGTCTCTTGGGCTTCCAGAATCCGTGTAATTGTATCCAAAGCTTCTAACTAATGCTTCTGAAGTGTGTTACAGCATGATAGAGAAATCTAAAATGTCACTTTATTATCCCCATGTGAGGTACATTGTGTTCCTCTGGATTTTAATTTTTTTTGTAGATGTATTTTACGAGTGATTAGGGAATTTAGCCGCATTCGTAAGAATGATTACATGCCTGATCCGTGAAACATTTTGCTGACTCAAATTTGTGAACAGCTTGTGTGTTAGCATAGTAATTAGTGATCCTTAAGCTTGCTGCACAACTAGCAACAAAGTGCATTGTTGACTGCACTCATATAAAAAAAAAATTACAACTTACAGAACTGTTAAAGCAGCAATTAGAACTTCTAAAGTAGCTGCCTCCACTCCCGTTTCTGTTCATTATGCTAATTGACTTTAATTAGCAAGCCCCTCTTCCACTTCTAAAGGCTTAATGAAATAATCACCTTATCAGGAGGGCTTGGTCCTGCTGGTTTCCCCTGAGGATGCTGTTTCCAAATTACAATCTGTTTCTTTCCTTCTTAGGATAAACAAGAGTTGCCTGCAGGGTCTGTCAATTTTGACGGGGACATGTCAGCATAGCATAGATGGCGGTGATCACTTCAACTCACATCCCTTTACTGCGTACCGTGCTTAACAAAAAAAGTACCTTCAGCTATAACCTCAGCCCACCGGCTCACTGTATTCATTCATTCATTCAATCATCTCCAGGTTATCTCTCCTTGTAGTGGTAATCATTAATTGGGCGCTGCATTAGCCTGTGTCTCAGGCAAATTAAACTGATTTATACAGAAAATGTATTTTAATCTCAATGTGCAAATTGCTGATAAGCCGTGTTTTTATGAACACTGCTTCAGCCCACAGATTGCATCCACTACGCTTTAGTTGACTGTGCAATGTGTCATTGATGGCCTGAAAGATAAAGCAAAATGTTATTGATTTCCCAGTGTAATTCCACATTAATTAGTTACCTCAATCTCATAGAGAGGGAGGGGAAAAAAAGCATTTTTGTTACTTTTTCTGTAATCATATTGGCAGATGATATAAGTATTAATACTTTGCAGTTCTGCAGTGTCATTGATTACTATGACAACCCCTTTCCCTATGATGTTTTGAGCAGAGCCCTTTTGAATTATCCCTGCAAGCTCTGGCTGCACTGTAAAATTGACCCATTCCTTCTTCTGCGACTTTGCCTTCACGGATATACTCAGAATGATATATTATAGAAGCTGTATGTCAGTGACCGACAGTCATTCTTTATTCCATCTCTGAAATTATGAAAAAGAACATAATTATTTGTAGAACGAAATTATACATCCCTAAAATGGTACTTAAAAATAAAGTAGCTTTTAACTTATCTCATTCTTAAAAAAATGTATAACACGTGGAACTTGCATTGTTAGCATTAAATATCCCTGCATTGCACACCTGGCTCAGATGTACCTTACTCTTCTTATCAGCATCCTCTCAGATTGATTTCTAATGTCCTTGACTCTGCTAGTTTCTAAGAGACCATGTATTTTGTTAAATGTTTGTTGTTAATATCTATCAGGGGCATAACTACAGAAGATGCAAGGGGTGCAGCTGCCATGGGCCAGAAGAGAGGGGGGCCCACGGCAGCCGTTACCCCTGCACTGTAAGCAATCTGTCATAGGCTGGCAGCATAAAACAGTGATTAGCACACCATTGGCCAGATTTACTAAACTGGGGGTTTGGAAAAGTGGAGATGTTGCCCATAGCAACCAATCAGATTCTAGCTCTCACTTTCCTATTACATACTAGAGAATGTTGGCTAGAATCTGGTTGGTTGCTATGGGCAACATCTCCACTTTTTCAAACCCGCAGTTTAGTAAATGTGGCCCCATGAGTGCTTTAGTGCTCAGGTCCTGGTGGGGTCCAGGTGAGTACATACACACTGCAATTGTTTTAGAGCAAACCATGTTTGCAGAGGAGGTAAGCTTAATATTTGCATGCCAAATTACAGTTAATAGCTGATATTACTTAGCTTGACTCTAAATTGTAGGGTAGAAATAAAGTTGCACAGTATGAGCATACTAGAATTAAAATATTTTCCTGCACATGGAATATCTGCACATTTTGTTCACCCTTTGATTGCTGGTTATTTGCAATCTGTAACCTGCTTAATATACAGGTTACTGTTTTATTTTATTTTTTGACTATGGACCAATTATAGACTTACTACAAGGGTTTTCCGATTACTAGGATAGGAAAACTTCCCCTTCTGTTAAGCGATACATGCGCAAATGCCGCATTACCAGACAGATCTGTATCCTGAATTCTGTCCTGGTAAATATTCAGATGGTGGGGCAGGTCCTTGCAGGAAGTGTGAGCAACTCCATTCACTAGGATGGGGGAAATAGTACAGTACATATGATGGGGGAAATAGTACAGTAAGGCCTTGTTTTAGCCTGATATTCTCAGGGTCTTGCAAACGTAACTCCGAATCGGTGAGGGAAGTAGCAGTAGTATAGATCTGTATCCAGTCTCGAGGTGGTCCTGCGAGAACTCGTGGATCACACTAGCACCCAACAAATTTGGTTCTTTTGAGGAAATGCAAAATACATTTACAGACTAAGATTTACTAAGCTGCGGGAATGGAAAAGTGGAGATGTCCATAGCAAGCAGTCAGATTCTAGCTGACATATTCTAGTATGTAATAGGAAAGTGAGAGTTGTAATTTGGTTGCTGTGGGCAACATTTTCCTTTCCCACAGCTTAGAAAATCTAGCCCTTGGTCTGTTACTAGTAGCATTAACACCTATCTCTAGGCAATGCACCTGCATGTATTACACACAGAAATATAACTATTATTAATGTTACACATTTGGTGCCAGATTTACTAAGCTGCGGGTTTGGAAAAGTGGAGAAGTTGCCCATAGCAACCAATCAGATTCTAGCTTTCACTTTTCTATTACATACTAGAGAATGTCAGCTAGAATCTGGTTGGTTGCTATGGGCAGCATCTCCACTTTTCCAAACCCACGGCTTAGTAAATCTGGCCCTTGGAGTCCAGAGATTTATGCAGCCAAGTGTATGGACAGGATACCTTCCTTTTTCCCTTGATAGTACAGAGTAAGTCGTCAGATGGGTCACCCAGCCCTAGAAATGCTGGTAATTAGCTGGTAATGGATCTCAGAGTAAAATCATTTGTTAGGTATGTTCATTTCTGTGGCTTAACATTCTAGGTCAGGGTGTTAATTAAATAACAAAATCTGACTAGAAGGGTGATCTCTGGGGCAATTAAGTGACATGTGAGAGTCACTCAGCGGGGCTTCCATTCCTTAAAAGTCATCAATCATTTTTCTGACATTAGGAAAGTAATCCGTCACATGGTGCTGAGTATTATCCGACAGTCAATGCTCTATTCTCATGTAAACGTCACATTTTCGGGTGGTCTGATAATGGTGAAGATTTCAGGCTACTGGAAGAAAAGGGGCCTATTACTTGTGTGAGAGCAGTTACTATCTGCATACAGCAGGCGCAGCATATAGTGTGCCCTCTTCATAATCCCACCTGACTTATTCACAGATAGAGCGTCCTAATCATGTGTAATGAATGCCTGCACACATGGTAATATTATTAAAACCCTCTAGTTCATGTTTCATTGTACTTCTATTAGTCTGTATTTATGGGCATAACATAGTAAGTCCTATTGCAAACAGCTAACAATTTACAGTTGGTTTTAAAACTTAAACAGTGATTGGGCAGAGTCAGACTTTCAGCGTGATAACTAGGCTTCGTGCCTGTAAACTACTTAATAGTCCAGGTATTAGGTGACTTCTCCACTATTCTAAACTACAGTTCGCTTAATATCTGCTGGACAGTCCTCTTCTTCACCACCATTATTAAGTGTGTGCATTTCTGTGCTGGACAGTGCTCTCCCTTCACCATCATTATAAAATATGTTCATTTCTATGCTGGACAATGCTCTCATTCTCCATCATTATAAGGTATGTTCATTTCTCTGCTGGACAGTGCTCTTACTTCTCCATCAATATAAAGTATGTTCATATCTCTGCTGGACAGTGCTCTCCCTTCTCCATCAATATAAAATATGTTCATTTCTCTGCTGGACAGGGCTCTCCTTTTTCCATCAATATAAAATATGTTCATTTCCCTGCTGGACAGTGCTCTCCTTTTTCCATCAATATAAAATATGTTCATTTCTCTGCTGGACAGTGCTCTCCTTTCTCCATCATTATTATTTATGTTCTACCATCATTATAAAGCATGTTCACTTCTCTGCTGGACATTGCTTTCCCTTCTTCATCAGAATAAAATATATGTTTATTTCTCTTCTGGACAGTGCTGTCCCATCTCTACTATTATAAAGTAAGTTCATTTAACCATCATTATAAAGCATATTATGTATTTGTTGGACAGTGCTCTATCTTCTCACTATTATAGTATGTTTGTTTCTTAGTCTTCATGGGGCATATTCAGAGATTCGTTTTTTAAAGGTACGCAATTATACCATAGACCACTCTGTTCTTTCCGTGTGTACTTACGTGTGTATATGTGCCGTCTGTGCGATTCTTTATAACTGTGCCTCCATGCGTTCATTTAAATGTCTCCCTTCACCCATTTTTATGTAAATTTTCCCGTATGTCTGATTTCCGCGCGTATGTCACCAAGTGCGATTCACATGTAAGTCCGTTAGGCACTTCCGTGCGTATAGTCAGTGTAGACTATGCACATAAAGTTACTATGCATGCACAGTTGATCCGATCCTAAAGGTACGCACGGAACTACCCTCAAAAACGTATCTCTGAATACGGCCCCATAAAACAAACTTATTTCTCTATTTCTCCTCAGTGCCCAATGATTCTAATGACTATGCTGGACAGTGCTGATTCCTTTCCCTCATAAAAGATGAAAATTGACATCACTACATTCATCTTTGTGTTACAGACAGCCTCTTTCATTGTTCCATGTGGCCCTCAGCTTCTTTATGTGTTGATATCAGATTTATCTGCTACAGCATGTAACACTTTGCTGGTCCGGCTGGCCCTGTTTAGACAATGATACAGCGGCTAGCTGAACGGCGGTTTGCATCATTGCCAAAATGCTCAGCACATAGCAAATTTCTTTAGGGAACGGGTACCTACTTTGTCCGTTTCCCAATAGCGACAGGCTGTGGCGCCTGCGTCATGCTCAAGTTAGGGTTAGGCCTGAAGAAGGGACATTTAGGGTTAGGGCTGAAGGGGAAAAGAAAGGTTAGGCTACTGGACATGGAGGGTTTGGGTGGGACTAGCATGAAAGTGCTTACCTGTCAACGGTGAAATCTTCGTGACTGCAGGAATTGCAGCACCGCCGCCGCTGTGGAAAATAGACTGCCGGTAAGTGCCATTCAACTGCTGAAAATGGTCTGTTGTACCGGTAAACGACACCCCTTTATTCATAGTATAGAAGCCCCTAGTGTCATTCTGAAGGGGATTGGGTGGAGGGGCATGTCTACTCTGCCGTAAGGGTCCTGCCCAGTGAGCAACGTCTTGGATACAGGATCTCTCATGAACTGTCATTGGAGTAAATCCTGTATTAAGATCACAATGAATCTCCTTTAAATCACATTTTTATTCATCAGTGTTAATATATAGGTTATGTTTAAACTTCAGCCCACATTCTAATGAAATAATTCAGCATCTTGAGTGTGCTGGCCTGTGTGTTTCTTCCGGTTTGTGTACCGTAGACTGTAGAGTGCTTTGTATTGTTTGGTTGATAATCTTATTTTGCAGTAGACATTGTAGTAATATATGATTCAGTGACCTTTATGGGCCTTTAATAGTGTGTTATGGTCTGAGCACTTAAGAAATCAGCTGCTAATTTACCGCTTGCTCATTAAAAATGTCAAAACATTTGTAGCCAGAGGATTGGGAAGACATTACACTTCCTACCTTGTATGTGCAATGGAGAGTGTGGATAGTACATAAGGGCTAAAAGACACCCTTCTTGTACTATTTAAATACCTCCCCAGTGCCTCCTGCATACACACTGTACACAAAAAGCTACAGGAAGTGGAACAATCCACAGTCTAGCTCAAGTACAGCAAATCAAAAAGTCAATAGTGCACTATTTTCATTAAATTTTTTTTTTTACTATTTACCCTTTTTTATAAATACATACCTTCATTTTTCTTTTATTTTATGGTGCTTTTATTCTAAAGATGCGCTTATTAAAACTGGATATTGTTACCTCGCTAAAGACATATTCTCGTGCTAAATGGATGCATGGCTAATTTAACATCCCCCAGCCACACGCACCATTTTAACTAATCAATTAATTATACAATGCACACACCATTTCCACTCATCAATAAATTATACACAGAGAACGCAGCCTGTAGATGAGCTTGCAAAATCTCTGATAAATCCGAAAAAGCTGTGTGATCTGTTTGGTAATATAAGTAACTAAGTAGTTTGCAAGTCACATTGACTCAGATGTCAAGTGTTTTTTAGATAAAGCTAAAATAGAGCCATCTAATCAACATTGCAAATACTCCAGTGAAGGCCAATAATCCATTCACAATTTATTTTTTTGTTAAATCTTTTAACTTTGGATACAAGATAACATCATTTTATCTGTTGTCATTGTCCAAGCCTCAAAGATGTAATTTTCTTTTTATACAATATCTTCTTTAATAAGTAATTTTAGGCATCTGTATTTTAGTCCTGTCTTCTTTCACCTGCCCTGTAATTAACTCAAACACCGTCCATCTAATGTTGTAGTCTCTTCTTAGCCCTTTTCTGAGCCCCTCTAGATCCAGCTGTGGGTGGCAACATCTTAAAGCAACAGGCGTGTGTATGAATATTAAGTACCTGATGGTAGGGTGTAGAAACTGTGGCATATGCTCACTGTAATGCACTCTTTTGATTGGGTGACCTGTGAACTATTCGAAGATAGAAAATCTCTCCATAAGGATTATCGATCAGATAGACATAACGTGGTGCTAAGAAAACTAAAATAAACAAAGTATATTTCTATAATAAGAAAAGTAAAGTAAACTAAATGGTATTTATATAGTAATGACAATAATTAAACATGAACTAAAGGAAAGTTCTAGGCTTTACCACTGGTATAATCTGACACAAACTATAGTCCCCAGTACTTTTGCACAGTCCTATGAATCTCCAGACCTGGTGTTGCAAAAACGGTGATCTACAGGAACGCATGGTAGCCATCACCAGGTTGCCAGGAAGAACACATAAGCAATAATGTAAGGGTTGCTTCTGTTATTCCCTGATTTGTCCTATAAATTGCTTACTTTGTCCCCATTATAAAGTCTTTAAATGCACGTTTCCCTTTTTTTTTTTTTTTTTTTTCAATCTAAAATGTTGCTTTTAGCAATAATCAATAAAAAAAAAAATGACAATGCAGAATAATCATTAAACCTCTCCCCCCTTGTCCCCGGGAGGTTATGGATTAAACTGCTTTGTAGGGAGCAGTGGCCTCTTGTGTTCCTTTATTTCATTAACTCTATCATGTGCGTGTTTTGACTGCTGCCAAGCAAGACCATTTTTATCTGTAAAATGTAATGGCTAAATTTACAATGCTTGTGAAGAGCACTGACACATGCATTTTTAATGGCAGTTAAGCCCATGTAAAGGGGTGTAACAGTCGGAATTATTATTCCAAGTGGGGCCATACCTATTAGCATTTTTTCTATGTTGCAGCGTGTTTTTATGTTACTATTTCTTCCATTTAGTATTTTTGATTAATTTTAATTTAATTAAACTGCAGTCTCCAAACCTTAATTTAAAGAGTTCTCCTAAATATGCAGAGGACATATGTTTAGGTATTATATAATTACCTGGTAATATATAATTGTTTGTTTAGGTGTTATGGTTTTGGTAATATATAATTATTTGTTTAGGTGTTATGGTTTTGGTAATATATAATTATTTGTTTAGGTATTATGGTTTTTGTTATGTGCTATGTAATCCTCTAAAAAAGTTAGTGTCACATAAGAAAGTTACGTCTCTGTTTAGAGGTTCCATAAATCATCTTTTATAGAAATATGTCTTCATTAGAAGCAGGAAAAGTATTCTGAGAAAAAAAAGTTAGAATTAACTTTTGTGTATATATTCTTATTTAGCAAATTCATTTGTCATGTAACAATTCTGTCAGCTGAATTGTATTTAGGTCCATGTATGCTATGCTTCTTGTCACTCTTAAGTCACCTATGTCATTTTTTCAGGGACTTTCCCTTGTTGATGTTTATAATCCATTATAGATATTTACATAATTGGACTATAAATGGTTGCTCACCCCAAAGAAATAGGAAGTATATAATGTGGTAGGTTCAGTATTTCTCGTTTATTTTATAGTGACTAAGGTCTCCCAAGTCACATTATTTTATCGATGACAATACTTCAGTATTTTGCAAAGCGAATACAGACTTCCAGATTGGTAGTAACTGCAGCATAGGTGGCTCTTACCATTTGTTTAGTTCCATTTAATTTAGCCCGGATAAGAGAGAGGTTAGTTTAGTCTTAAGCATTTAAACGTGTGCTATAGTGTCTCACAGGAGAGGGTTCAAGTATCTGGTAAGTGTGCCTGGCTTCTCCATGCGTAACCACAACCATCTGTGACAAGTGCTGCCGGGAACATCTCACATTAATACAGGTATCATACTGTGCTGTGGTTTTTTTGTGCTTTTCCTTGCAATACTGCACGTTTTACAAATGTAAGTGCTGGGTTACAGCCACTTTATTTCCTTGCACACACAGTTTTCTGTCTTTAGAAAAATGATCCCTATTAATATCATATCAGGTCGCTCACATAACTTTTGTTAAGATCTCCTAATTTTTATTTTGTTCAGAGAGCATTTTTTGCACTTATGAAATGCTGATTGCTCTTCAAATAAATCATGACCTAATGCTCATTTTATGTGTTTACATTGCAGAGTGTATATACTTAATAGTATTGCTTAGTAGACTTGTATACTGTATAGATCAATGTACTATTATAGGTTTGTGATTTATTACCACCTGCTATAATGGATTGTCTGTAGGTATTGAGCTTTGGAAAGATGTATATTTTATAGCCATTTCTGTACAGCAAGCATAGGCAACCTGTGATGCTCTAGGTGTTGTAAAAACTACAAATCCCATGATACTTCGCCAGTTATTAACTATACTTATGCTGTTCGAGTATGCAAGGATTTGTAATTTCACAACACCTGGGGCCAGATTTACTAAGCTACAGGTTTGGAAAAAGTGCAGAAGTTTCCCATCGCACCCAATCAGATTCTAGCTGACATTTTCTAGTATGTAATAGGCAAGTGAGAGATAGAATATGATTGGTTGCTATTGGCAACATCTCCTCTTTTCCAAACCTGCAGCTTAGTAAATCTGGCCCCTGGACTGTAGAAGTTGCCAATGTCTGCCAATACAACCATTTACATTTCTAAATGGTAGAAGTGGAGGTTTAGCATTTAATTTAATAGTTTGTTAACAAAACCAGTAAGGAAAGAGCAGTCAACTATTAGCTCTGATATCAATAGTTACTGCATAGCATCTTCGTTTACAGTGTTGTAGCCAGTGTATTAGCACAGGATATATATTGTATTGTAAAATTTAATGGATAAAATGCAATGCATGAACTCCGAGAACACTTTTAAAAGGTATAAATAAAAAGCTAAAATAATTAAGCATTTTTGCCTATCTCCCCAGTGCATGTGTATGAATGCGCTCTTGTAGGATATTCATGTAACATAATCTCTAAAAGGGAATGAAGAGGCAGGTGCCCCTCCTGCTCCCTTTTGTAATTAGCACATGTTCCTTTTGACTAGAGGGGGGTGTATTAGCCGAATGGCGTGTGTCAGGATCAGGAGTACTACAGATGTGTGGGTGGAGTTGGAAGCGTGCCCAGAGTAACAGACTAAACTCACAATGCACATTGGTATTGTCTGCACAGGTTTTCAGGACTAAGCTGCTGAGGATAGCACAATGATTACACCCACAGAGCTGCCAAGATGATGTTTGGTGAGGTTACAAGATTTGTTTTCAGGTCATTTCTGCTTATATCAAGCCTATGGAAGAATAAAGAATACATTTATTACCATAATAGCTGCAAATGCAGATGTGCTGGGATTAGGTTTAACACTAACTATGTGGACATAATTATGTTTATTCACTATATGTGCATAATATATTTTCCTATTCCATTTTACTTTGTATTGAAGGACAGCTGTATGAAAGGTTTTCAGTATGTGTCTTTTGATTGTGTGTTTGGAAAGATTATCTTCTGAAAAAGCCCCAGTTTGTGCCCACTCTCAGATTGTGACTTTCATTTGGAAATAAGGGCGCCACTGGTGACATTGTAGGATATTATCTGCAAGGATACAAAGCATGTACATATAGATAAATATAAGTATAATATTGTATGTACTTTACTGACCACAGCACCAGAAAAAAAAGATGTTGGATTTGGATTGATTTCTTTTTTGTCGATTGTAAAAAGAACTAATAGATGTGGATTGGCACTTTTTAGGCAATTTTTTTTTTATTTTGCATTATTCTGGTTTATATAAAATTGCGTTCTCCCCAACCTGCTGTAATCTCAGGTAAAAATGAGCCCTAGACTAGCAATTACACAGTGTTTCAAGGCTTTGTATCCTATGTGATTGACAGAGAAGTGTTTCAAAGCAAAGATCGCACAAGGCAGTTTTCAAGGCAGTGCAGGTGAGAAGGTCAAGGACTGTTGCCTGGTGAATGCTGTTTGTGTGTTTCCTGTATAGGTCGCAACATAAGGACTAGATTATCCAGCCTGCTATAAATAATTTCCATTTAGCATTTTCATGGCCAAAGCATTTTGCCATAATGAGATGGTTACCTAGCCAGCAATGCAATTGCTAATAGATTCTTTTAACCAACCAAATAATGTTTTATTTAAGTTTTGCTCAGTGCACAAGGGCCCTTATAATCACTTCATTTATGTTTTAATGAAATAACAAACTTACTTTTTTAAATAATGGAAATGTGGAGTTCTTTATAAACCTGCATTTGAGTTCATAACCTTCCTTTTATCCATTTAAAGTGACCCCTTCAGAATTATCGCCATCTAGTGGTTAGACTCTTGAGAAGCGAGAGAGAATATTTTATCGCCAACATGAAACCATAATGATGATGGTGATGTGAAAGTGGTATTACAGTCAGATCCAGGCCAAAATCTCAAACTAAATTGTGGGTAATAGGGTCTAGGGTCAGTATAGTTTTAAATAAACAACTGAGCAGACTGGATGGTTCATGTTGCTCTTATCTGCCGTCACTTTCTATGTTGTTAAATGTTATTTTTTTTCATCTATCAAACTTTGAAAACATACAAATCCCCCATCCCCTCACCTTCTCAGATAAAAATAGATAAAAACTTACTGCATACACCTGGAGCATATTTCAACTCCTTCACCCCCTTGCTTCCCCCACCATTCTGATGCCCAATTGCGAGTTCCCGCACCGATGGCTGTCATTACGAAGTAGGGACAGACGAAAGTTGCTTTACGATGGTCTGTATTTCGAAGGACAGCCGTTTTAGATTTTTTTTTTATGAACGGACGAGTATGCCATTCGTTTTCGTAAGCGCCACTGCCGGACCACCGGAGAGGTGAGTAACCCTCTCCGGGGACTTAATGATTAGGCTCCGGGGAGGTTGGAAGACTTAGGGTTAGGGAGTGGGTTGGGGATAGAATACTTACCTTCCTTTTGGAGCACCATATTAAGTGTCTTGGGAATTGATTGCTATGCCAGCCAGTTCGGAACTGGCTGGGAGCGAACAGTCCTATCGAAATAGGGCCGTTCGCAACGGGGACCCACACTCCCAATGCCCCTGTATTAGTGACTTATTAAGTGTAACATTAGAGCATACAACTTTAAAAGCATCCATATCCGTATGATACTCTAAATACTTAGGACCGGATCCGGACAAACAGTTTCTACGTGTGTGGATCTGTAGTTCTTGCTCTGTGATCCGTTAACACCATATCCCGACATCCATGCGATCACTTTGCTAACCACTGCACAATAACAGATTTCCGATACCTGTAACCCTGCCTTAAGTTTTCTGGCTTGTGTGAATGTAATATAGTGGCAGTAAAGTCTGGACCAGCACGCATTCTGTTAGCACACCTATACTGTTCATTGTGATATCAAATCACACTCACTTGCGAGCACAACCTGTCGGTTGTTTAGATAAAGCACGTTGTGTTCCAATATGGATGCACAGATGAATGCAGAAGATATCCAAATGCTGGAAAGTGGGAGAATTGGGATTCAGTATCCAGGCCTTGCTGATTCTTAGAGCCTCCTTTGTGGCAGATGTCTAAATAATGCTTCTTTACAGTGAAAAGGCATTTCTCATTGCCAAAGACTCCAGGAATTAATACTATTTGCAAACACCCAGCACGTCCTGACTGCAGGAGGGCGAATAGGAATAGAATGAGGCTTTCCCCAGCACTTTAGCCCAGCTCCTAAGTCTTTCTGCATAACAAACAGTGCCCAGTGACTGGGTTTAATTTCCAGCAAGTCTAAACATGGATGGTTTGTGAGCGAGAACTGCAGGTGATTTGGGGTCTCTCTGGAATGTCATTCATTGAGGAGATTAGTTTGACATCGGCTATTAACCCCTTAATTGGTGTGGATAGTGATTTTACTTTGAGGAGTGTAAAATATCTCAATGTTTTTCATATGCCTAATCATGCTTTTGTTGGTTCCACCATTTCCGTTGGGGGTACTGGTGTGAGTGCAGTGACAGAGGTTGAGGATGTGAGAAAGCGAGAAGCTGCAATCAAATGATAGCGGTTTGTGATTGGCCTGTCTTGTTACCCACTCACCTCTCCTTTTGTAGCCATTACACAGCAGTTTAGAAATATTAATTTGCTAGTTCTTTATGGGAGAAATAATTACCATACCCCTGAAAAATGGCAGCAAGCTGCACCCCACAAGAGTGGTGAGAGCTCCAACCAAAAGGTTTTTTTGGGGAGAATTGTAGCTTTAAATAAGGTATTTTGGCAAAACTGAGAATTAGAACATGGGGTGAAAGGATACCCACCTTTTATCTACCACAGATCAACCGCGGATCTGAATGTGTCTGTTTGTTTATGGGGTGTTTTTTGTTAAATAGTTTTAGTATATATATTGAAACAACTTTATATTTGTTATTTTTTGTGAGCATATTTAATGGTGCCAATATAAAATTTGCTTGCTGTGCAAATATATGAATATATGTGGTCTATTAAAAGTGTTATTAAAGGCACGTAAAAAAAAAAAAAAAAAATTAAATTGCCTAAAAAAGGATCAATATAGAGTTTTTAAAAAGTTATTTTGTTTTGGGTCTTTAAACAGCATTGCATAGAAACATAAAAAAAGTGACAGCAGATAAGAGCCACATGGCCCATCCAGTCTGCCCAGTTGTTTATTTAAAGCTATACTGACTCTAGACTCTATTTACTCTCAATTTAGTTTGAGATTTAGGATATCCTTATATCATATCCTTATAATCATTGGTTCTACTCTACAAAATATATGAAGAAAGACCCTGCCAACCCATGTGTTAAAAGGGTAAAGAAGCCCAAGGTAGCTACAAGGATAGTAGACTGGACAGCAGGCGATCTTATGAAACACAACTTTTGTTTCTCAGACCTTTCTTGATTGATGTGAGATTTTTTTTCCCCTAAAGCTTGTAACACTTGTGTAAGATGCTTGCTGCTACGTTATTACATATAGACATCTTTGCCTTTGCTTTTCATTAAATGTGCATTCCCAAGGTGAAAGGTAATATGCCGCCCTCTGAATGACTAGAGGGCCAATCATGTGGCCTGTGAAATATAACCGGTTATTATCACTGGTATAAATGACGAGATATGCTATACCTTAAGGAGGACCTATTTGTTGTTAAAAATGTAAGAAAGCTGGACTGCAAAATAAAAAGAATAAAAATACTAGAAAAAGATTAATGAATGATTAAGGACCAGATCCAGAGTTACACCTAGGCAAGCCATGCTGAATTGCAAGGGAGACAAATTTAATCTAATTCTAACAGTATTAAGCTGGCCATTTACTAGAGCAAACATTGTCCGATCATTCAATTATCAGGTGAGCAGGCCAATAAATCGCTATACTGTATAGTTTTCAAACAGCCAATAATTGTACCAAAAACACTCTGGTACGATTCTTTGATCTTTTGACAATCAACTCACGGTTAGGCTTCCTTTTCTGCTAGTGCCTCCGTTTTCTGCTAGAATTATCAGTCCCAGCAGGAGAGGTGTATGGCACCGATTAACGAGACCTTTCCCTGGTGGGAAATCATCCTGTTTATCGGTCCACCCCTTGTGGGATAGATAATCGCCCCAGTGTATGGCCAGCTTTAGAGTTGAGAGGAGATGTTCCTATCCCAAGTCCAAAAAATTGTTTAAAAGAAAAGCTTGTCTGTCCATTTAAGCTCACCATTTAAGCTCACCTGTATTTCAATACATGCTGCATGTATTTGTTTAATATAAGTAGACTTCAACTTGCATTGACACAGTGCAAATGAATGTCTGCTTTGCTTTATACATTAATTCATATGATTTATATGATATGAATGTGACAATATTATTTTCTAGAATTTCTGAATTAATGTTTCTACAAATCTAACACTGATCAACACTCATTATATTGCTAATAATAATAGAGTGATCTTGGGGTAATTTTGTGGTGCTGATTCCAAATATGACATTGGTTTTGGTAGATTGGTTCTAATAGTTTATATAATTGCTACACCATTGAAAAACAAAAATCCAAAAAATGGTCAGGTACTTAGAAATCACTGTGAAATTGTCTCAAATCATACCTGAAATACATAATCCTATTTTTTTGGGTATAATTAAGAACATAGGACCTGATTCACACTTAAGAACGCGATAGATTCCTAAATATATGCAACTAATAGCAATGAATCTGCGTATCTGCCTAGGTACTTATTCATGGAACGCCCATTCTTACTTATGTTACTAAGAACCTACAGACTTCAGGTGCGCAGTGTATAAGTATGTAATATACGCACTTAAGTCTAACGTTAATAGCGTAGAAAAGTTACTACGCATGCGCAGTCGACCCTACCTTAACTTTTCAAAGCGGAACTCCTGTCGCCTGCAATGGCTGCATGTACTTACGCGCCTAGGCACGCCCATACTGTACGATTTAAATGCCTCACCTCGCCTCCAAAGCGTAATTATGGGTGTCGTGTAGCTGGCACGCCCCTTCGTTCATAGTTACAATGATGATATGTGACTGGCCCTTATGCTCTGAGTTACGTGGCGTAATATCTGCCGCGCGCATGCGCAGTAAGTACTAATAGTCGCTTTTACGCTAGGGGCTAGCGTAAATTCACTTGCGTACGTAGATCTGGATCTACCCCGTTATTCTTAAGTGACAATCCGGCCCTTATTTTCAAGCTCTGAATCAGGTCCCTAAAGAGTAGCATTTTCTTAAGCGTTAATCAGGTCCTTTATCTTTAAATGACTTTATTCTTTCTTGAAAATACTCTGTATACAGATTATCACTATAACCACTCTGTATACAACGTAAACTATTTACTTATTTGCGCTAATTACATGTAAACAAATATATTACTCAGATGAAAAATAAGAAAAACACAGACAATGCAAATTGCTCACCTTAATTCATTACTGGTTGGGTGATTAAACACTTAAATGCAAAGAGAGAGAGAATATTTTAGAATAATTATGGAATGGCACCTAATATATTCATGTCTCGCCTTGTAGCATGTTCCGGTAGATTCCCATATGCACGCGTAATTGCTAACTATTAGATTCAAAGACAAATCGTGAAAAAAAACAACTTTTTTGTTTTTTAATTCAGCAACCACAAAATACTCTCAATGTGTTAAAATATCCTTATCAATTAAAAGAAAAAATATATGTTCTGCTGTGTAATTGAAACTTAATAGAGGAAATCAGATCTGGGGTGTCACTAATGCTACAGATTACCTAATGTTACCTTGTGTTGTATTTTATCTTCTCCTGTGAGTTCAGCTTCTTACATGCCGGAAAATATTGTATATCAGGCACAATTTCACAGCTATGTTACCTTTGTGAATGATGACTGCAGACAATGATCTTGGTAATTTATTTCAGACACGGATATTAAACTTTACTGTGTGCAACTCTGTCAGAGCATGAGAACAGCATCATATACTGCCAGTGTGGGTAGAATGTTTCATCATAAAATATAGGACATGACCCTAGAGCGTCTCTAGCTTATCCAGAAGCATTTGAGTGTGGTTCATGTCTAAAAAAATCAAAAGTATTATCAAATATATTCCTCTGATTAATACTTCATTTGTTTTGTATTAAGAATCATGGTTAATTTACTAGCTAGTTAGTCTGACTATGGATACCTATAATTTACTAGTTGTGGTTTTCCTGTGACAGTTTGCTGCTATACCACTTTGATAGCTAGCTGCGAACGGCTCTTTTTCAAAAAGGCTGTCCCCTCTCACTGGCTGGGAAATCGATTGCTTTTGCTTTGCAGAGGCAAAGCAGTTTATAAAGTGAAAATAGAAGAATAGAATAGAAGTAAGTCTAAATTTAACCCCAACCCTTACCCTAATGCTTACCCTAACCCTCCCCTTCCATTACCCTAACTCTCCTCCTCCCCTTCCATTAACCTAACCCACTCTTTGCTGCAGTGTGACCCCATGACTCCCTTTCCTGCAGCTTAACCCCAAGACTCCCTTCCCTGCCGCCTGACCCTAAGACTCCTTTCCCCACAGCCTGTCCCTAAGACTCCTTTCCCCACAGCCTGTCCCTAACCCTCCCCTTTCATTACTCTAACCCTACCCTTTTATTACTCTAACTCTAACCCTACCCTTTCATTACCCTAATCCCCCCCCCCTTCCACGCTGCTTAACTCTAAAACTCCCTCTCCAGCCGGGTCTTCTGCGGTGGGTACGGTGGTTCTCCAAAAAATGAATAGCTGAGTATGCTGATCGGTATACTTACCCATTATAATAAATAAAAATTGAAAAAGGCCTAATTTTCCAAATAGGGACAGCTGAAAATTAGCTTTCGGCTGTCGCTACTTCTAAAAGACCCCCATTCGTGGCGGCAGCTCCCACTGTTTTGAGGATTCATGTTTGAGACCTATCACATTTAAGCCTACCACAACAGAGTTCCTAAACTTTGATATGACTGGCCATGCACTTTTCCACATGGGATAACCATGTTTAACTATCCCATTGCCAGAAGCTGTGTGTGCGCTGAGATTTACATGCCAGGAGAAGCCATTGCCAGGCAATAAGGAACTGGTGTTTTGAGAGCTGTCTCAAAATAGAGGAATGGCAGAAATTTCAGAGTCCCTGCATTAGTTTTCTTGTCTTTGTCAGACTGGGTGTTAAGTCATTTTATTTTTGAAATGCCGTTTGTATCATCTCAGAAATTATGTTTGCTTAGCTTTAAGCCTTAAAGCAGTAGTTAATATGGCCTCTATTATATAAACATGACTGCCAGGCTTAGCTCAGAGGGAAGACGTTCTATATTATCCTTTTTTTGTTAGATTTTAAAGCCAGATCTAAATATCTCAGATTTTTTTAAACTATTGGCCAAATTCACATCTAATAACAATAGGAGACTTGCGTACGCTACGTATATAATACGCCTTTCAGATCGCCACTAAAAACTGAGTTTTTGGTGTTGATCTGAAAGGTACCGGGGTCCTAGGTCTAATAACCCAGGACTTAGACATGGGCCACCCCGGTAAGTGGTTTTTCCACCCCGGATCTCACCAAATAGACCCTATTGGAAGGATATGTTTGTTAGTGAACAAGTCCCTCCCTGGGAGCGCGAGGGGGGCGGGGGAGCAGCATATGCATGCAAATCATAGAGTAAGGGCTTAGCTAAACCATGCATATGCCCAGCCCCAATATGTATCTTATAGGCATAATGAGTGGGCAGGCCCAGCATGTGGATAGTGAATTCTGCACAAAAGACAGCATTCAGCGATGCAGAATTCACTGTACTGCACATGCCCAGTAGAGACTTATGCCGTTTTCGAATTCCGCATGCATAGTGTTGTGTGCAGAATACTTAGGGTCCAGGAATGCTGGGGCGAGGATATGGGAAAACCGGACACATTCCAATTGAAACCTTGTAGTTGGGAGGAAGTTGGGAGTTTTGATACGACCCTCTTCTTGAGTTATAGAAGTATGTAGAAGTATTTACGGAAGTGATATTGAATAATCAAATTGCCTTCAAGCTTTTTTGACTTAATGGTAGGTTATCCAGAGCTTGAGGTTATCCAGAGCTTGAGGAAATACACCACTATATTCTTCAAGAATTAAACTGTATACATTTTTTTTTACCCACCATACTTCATATATTAAAAACATTGGCCTTGATGCTAAACTTGAATTCCACCAATTCATGTACATTGTGCAAAAAGATGTGTATATAGTGCAGTTTCTTCATTGGAAGGGACAGTGTAGCCTAGTAGTGCAGCAATATGGCATCTTTTCACAAATGCACAGCAGAACAGTGCTGCATATTTGTATGTTATAAGGCAGATCTGTGAGGCTTTATACCTATTTTTCCTTTTATACTTAGCAATAATCTTCCCATGGCTGCAGGATTGCTCTATAGGATGCAAGGAAACATCCCCATAATGCAATTGATAGTGCATGGAGTCATCAAGGCATCATCTCACCTACTTTACAAGGATTGTTGCACTGATTGTGCAAAAATAACTTTTAGTTCAGGAGTCTTGGGACCAGGTGTCCTTCCAGGTTCTTCTAAGCAAATTGTTACTTTGTATAGCAGTAAACTTGTATATGTGGTCCTTCAAAATGTTTTTCCTTATGTTTTGTAGGATTTTATAAGGACATGCCTGAGAATGAACAAGTTGGTAAGTAATGAATTTCTGTAATTTTTTACCATCATTTTTTTTATGTATTAACAGGTTTTTATATAGTGCCATCATATAACGTAGCGCTTTACAGAGAATATTTCACATTCACATCAGTCCCTGCTTCATTGGAGCTACATTCTAAGGTCCCTAACACATACATTCACATACAGACAGACTAGGGGTAATTTATTAAGTGTGTATTATAACTTGCCCTTTAACAACAACTCAACTCAAAGAAACCGTAGGTGTGGGTATTAGCGTATTATGTTGAATATATGCTATGTTGCTGATACGGATGTATAATTCTGCACTGTCACAAGTACTGGTGAGAAGTGGGGCTTTGGAACTTCCCTGTGAGCTCTGTATTCTGTACACTCCCACCAAGCCTTCACATCTCCTCCTCCAGCAGATTAGTGTCAGTCCTAATGCTAAGGATCTGTGCTGTTTGTGTGAAATTACCTCTGTAAGCTCTGTAATGCAGCCACTGTTTGGGAAAAAACCCTTGAGATTTAAGCAGAGTACACTGTGCATTAATTTCATCCAGTTATCGTGCAGATCACAAGATAATCAAATGGTAAAATATCAGATTAGTGTGTACTTTTGCATGATCGAGCCTTATTGTTCCGAAGCAATCACATCGTAAATATTATTTATGAAACGTCATCATTTTTCTGATTATGCATGTTACTGTGATGTCACAGTTCTGAAGTATATATGGCCACAACTGTCTGTCCAACGATTCAGCTTATAGTTGCTCCAACAGGAACACATTTGTGGGCGTACATCATTACATCTATGATGTCACAATCATTAGAGCAGAGGGTTATGGGAGAGATACTCACAGATTTGATGTTAGTGCTTATGGATAAATAGACATGCTCACCAGGACTTTAAATCTTTGGTAAAGTCAATCTTTTGTCATGTTGTGTGATATTTTATGTAGCGTATACCCAGTTTTATACAGAAAAAAAACAGTATGCACTTAATATTCTTTGTGTGTGTTCCTGTTTGATATTTATAAAGATTATTTCCACTTAAATAAACCACAAACAGAAATGCAAGTAGTAAGAGGATATTTAAAACTTCAGCAGGGGATCAGTTGGTGTAAGGGGTTGGAGGGCGGGTTTGATGTCAGGGGAAATGGAATTTGGATCCACAGCCCTGACCTGACAGCAGATGTTGAAGGAAACCTAATTGGAGGTCCGCTTTGCACCCAAGTGATCTCCCAATCTAATTTGTCTTGACTTGGAGAGAGGTGAAGATGGTCCCTTATTGATTTGTGTACACTTCTGCTTATTTCAACACAGTCAGCGTTTGACATCTGGTGCAAAGTAGAAAGATAAAGAAAGTATGAGCCTTAACTTTAAACCCTTCTCACGTTGATGTTTTTACTTGTTTTAGAGAAGCAAAATCAGTTTTTTTGATCTTGGATCTTGAAACTTCAGTTCCTACCATAATCCTATGTTTTATGGAACAGAGTTCAAGCAAATGATCCTCTAGGTTTGGAATCTGATAAATTGATGTATAATTCAGTGTGAGGATAATGGCAATGTGAAAACAAAGATCGTGTACTTAATCTGCCAGGATAACTGTATTCTAAAGCAGTTCAAGCTGGCGCTGGAGAACTCGGAGAGTTAAATATTGGTTGAGCCAAGAAGTTTAGATCTGTAATGTGATTGGCACATTTGAGATTCACAGTGCTCAGCATTCTAGCAAGTATTGTATAGCTAACTAGTAGTTAATCATTGCTGGTAATACGTTCTTAAGAAAACTGACGTGATCAGTCACATCTGGCCCACCCCAACCACGGGAGCTCTTCCTCTTTATCCCTTGTTTTGAGCCACCTGCCAAATTGTCTATTGTGAGCACAGGCAGATTTATCAATCAGGCATAATCCTCAATGAAAAGAGCCTTTCAGCTGCTCTTACTGTATCTATTACCACTGCTAGCCCAAAGCTCTTGTATCCACAGATACATCAAGTCTGTTACTTGTGTTTAAGATTTCCTGGTATTTTCATTGGGGATCTCATTTTTCAGTACTTTTCAAATGTATTATAGGAGTTATTCCAAACACATTGTAATTTCATTGGCAAACCTATGATTGGCCAAATTTATTATTTGCAGAACACATGAATAATAATCATTAGGAAACGTGTTTAAAGTATTACCTGTGACTTGTTTCTAGCTAGTTAATAGTAGTAGACAATGTTTTCCATGTAATTGGTCTTTTATTTGGCTATTTAATGAAATGCATGTGATATAAACATTGATTTTTTTTTTCAAGCCCCCGGTCATTAATTTTACCTTACACTATATTGGCTTCCTAAAAGAATAGCGACATGATTAATGTATAACCCTGCTGATGGGAAGCTTGAACTAATGACCCTTCTGCTGCTTTTGGTGGTTCCATGAAGTTCAGCAAGGCATCGCAGGCTTTATCATGGGGGATCTGCCAGCCTGCCCTCTAAATAGAAAACCATCTCCTCCACTCTGTCTCTGCCCTCTTCTCGGCTCTGTCACTGCTCCTTGCTTTGGAAGAGTGCTTATCGGTTAATCTTGATGGCACTCTAAACACCCCTGTAATTAGAGATCATTACTTCTACACAGGACCGACATCACAAGGGGACTGCCGAGACATTTGTACTGGGCCCGGAGAGAAAGGCGGGCCCGCTGATGCTCACAATGGACCATGATCACAACTAAGAGTCAGTTAGCTGCGGACAGATCTGCACCTAACTGAGCAGCCCTGCCCCTAACCCGCTCACCGTTTTTAGGTACCTAATGGCACTTAAGAGTGCCATAGGGCTACACTATCTTCCTGTACGTAGTTTCCTCCGCACAGACAAAGCCTCTCCTCAACTCCCCCGCCACCCGTCTAATCTAAATCCCTTCCCCCTCCCACTTCTACCTAAACACTCCCCAAGGCATTACGCCACCTCTTTCTAACTAAACTTCTCAGTGTGGTCTTCAAAGACAGCACGGAGGCAATCTACGTACCTAACGGGTAAATGTACTGTGCGTGTGCAGTAGGTACATTCTTAAAAATACGCACCTAAGAAACCGGAGCGTCTTAGGTGTGAATCCGTTCCAATATCTCCCCAGCAGCAGGTGTCAGTGGTATGCTACTTCTCATACTTTGAGAGCTGCAGCAGGCTGTATAACAGTGGTCCATTGAGCGGGGAAGGAGTTACCCACTTAACGGCCCGCTGTGAATCATAACGGCAGGTTCGCAGTGCTCCTACTATATGTGACATCATGGGTGAGGCTACATTGGGGGCGGAGCGATGCACCATGTGTACCGGGTCCCCCAATCTACTGGTGGTGGCCCTGCTTCTGATGTAAGTTTTTCTCCTTGTCTTGTTTATTTACTATTACATCTAAATTCCCAACCCACAATACAAGGAATCCGGAGTACTTGGAGGAAGCGCGTGCAAGAACATGAACGTCACAATCAAAATAAAATGCAAACAGGAGCCACTGTGAATATTACTTATTACTGAATATTAAACTAGTTTATATTGGGCCTTATTCAGACTTAAGAAGGAGCTTGATATTAAGAGAGGAAAGTTACTCCTGGGCTAAACCATGTTGATTTCAGGGGGAGTCAAGTTAATTGTATTCTTTGCATGCAGGGATATATCTTTGAATTGCTTACTGCACACAGATACTGACCAGCTTTACTATCACACTGTTATTTAGTCTTGGGATAGGAAACATCACCTCTCAACTCTAATACTGTTTGCAACAGATGAAATATGACTCCCCTGCAATCAACATGGTTTAGCCCAGATGTGACTTTAAGTTCTTATTTTAAGAAGATTCTTAAGTGTGAATCAGGTCCTTAATTTCAATCTCTGAATCAGGTGCATTATCAGTAGTTTTGTAAAGGATCTGCTGTAAATCATTCTCTTTATAAAGGTCTAATGTTAAAGCAAATAAAAATAATGTATGTTTATAAAATGAAAATAAAGTCCTTGGCAATTGTTGTTACAGAGAATTTTATAGGCAGCCAATTAAATATATATGAAATATATAAGCAATCTCTGCAGTCACAGGGAATCTGGCTCCTGGGTGGTAGTTTCTGTTGTACTTACGCATTATTGTGGTACGTTGAAATGGCTGTAGGAGTTTGTACCTCACCTTCACATTATATTGCTGGCAGTTACAACACGGTCGTATTCCACCTCTTCCTAGGTGTTCTTTGAGACTGGCCTTGTCCCTACTTCTCTTATAGAAGATACTATTGAATGGACGTAAAGCATATCTCAACTCCTAAGTGTTTTGGCCTCAGGGGCTTGCCTTTTCAACCTCTGCTGCTTTAATTAATGGTATAGCTTGGGTCCACTAGACATACAGCATATGTCTGCACACATGAGGGCTAGCAGGCTTGCTCAGTGTCCACATCACATGGTCTTCCATTATGGCAGGATGTGGTTTCATTTAAAGCAGCAGTGTTTCGATGTCTTGTAAAGTTGTGTATGTTGCAGAAGTATAAACCAACAGGGTTTTTCAAGCTTTCTTAATATTTATGCCTGTGTAATGGCAAATTTTTAGTGATAACAGATTGCATCCACAGATAATACCGAGAGCCCACTTACGCACGCAAAGTGCGTAAGAGGGCTGTATTTACTGGAGGGCGCATGCAGTTTTACTAACGTAAGTTCCATATGATGGTATATACGAAGAAATGGTCTTTGCTTCCCCTCTGCTGGCCAAGGTGGCAGGGGGAAGCATTAACATTTTACAGTGTGGGTGTGATTACCCACTTAAGAGCGGATTAACGTTTGGACGTTGATCCACAACTGTGACTTTTGGCTGCCTTCTGACAGTGCAGAAATCTTAAAGTGTGGTCCTATCATAAGGGGGTATGTGTGACGGGAGTTCTTTACCCGCCCAGGACTCAGGATAGAGCGTTGATCTGATTTCTACTGCTGCTGTTATACCCAGTGCAGTGCTTTTAGTCACTCTAAACAGACTAAAGCACCCACTGAATCTGATTGAACCCTACATCTGTCACTGCAGTGCACCCTTTCTCAACAGTCTTATCTTGCTGGTACCCTAGAAATTACTTTCCTATGGCAATAAACCTGTGAATGAAAAATATAATAATATAAAATATAATAATAAGTTCAGGAAAATTTGAATTTAAAAGCAAAAGATAAAACTTTTTCAAATCCTCTCATTATCATTTTATTGTGGGGCATCAACCGTTGTGCTCTACAGAGTTATAACTAGCTGTGGCATAATACAAATATGTAAGTGAGCCATTATAGTTTACACATAGCAAACACAGACGATAATTTTATTAGCACAGTTTAGTTCAAATACTATAATATTTATAACTAAAAATAATAAAGAATTCTGAATGCTTATAGATGTGTGTCCCATAGTATATTCTCTAAACTAATCAAAAGTTCACTTCTTTAAAATGACTGGCAACAGGAACTTGCTGGCTATTAGTAACATTCTGAAGAACAATAAAAGACAGGTGGCCTATTGGCCTGGCCTAAATTAGACCAACAGCAGATGTCCCCCAGCTAAACCCTGCATGAGAGAAAGGACCAATGAAAAAATGAAATGTGTGATTGCTGCATTTCATTGGTCCGCATCTTTCTCACACTTTTTGCATGGAAAGTTGGTTCTCAAATAGGTTTGTGGTGCCTTTTACAGGTGCACAGTCAGTGCCAGAAATAAGAATACTACTGTAACTCATACTGGCAATGCTATAACCAGTGTCCTCCACTACATGAGCATCATCTTGCATTAACTGTAAAGGTAAATGGCATCAGTACCATGTAAGAAAGCAAAGTCTCAGTTGCAGGTGAGAAAACCTGACAGTAGGTGACTAAAATGCTTGAAACCTTTCCTTCCAAATCCAAGTTTTTATGATGGTTAATAACGATTGTCTTCCCATTTGTAGTGAAACTACAGCTCCCAGCAGGCTGTAAAGTCATAGGTATAGCTGATACTTGGCAAAGCATAGTGGGACTTAAGATACCTTATAGAGTACAGATATATATGGATGCAACTTTAAATTTTGGGGTTTTTTTTTTTCTTGCTGTTTGATTATTTTGTTTTTGATCTCCCACTGAGTCTTATTGACTATAATGAATATATTGTGATTATTATTAATATAAAGTATTTTAATAACTAAAAAGAAAAACCTAACTTTTGCATACTTTGGGCCAATTCAATGTTTATGCAGCAATTGAATCCACCCTCTTAGGTAAAAGTCTATTCTGGGAAAAGTAGTAAAGGGCATAAAGCAACACAAACGTGGGTAGTAATGAGTACAGTGTCTAGTGGGAGGTAAGTGAATGTTTTGTGGACATTGAGACCTTCTGTGCAGGGCTCATTATTTATTGCAGGCCTGGACAACCTGTAGCCACAGGTGTTGTGAAACTACAACACCCTATAAACATAGCTGATCCCTGGCAAAGCATGCTGGGAGACTGGGGTGGTGTTAAGCCTCTCTGTGTTTTTCAATGCCTTTGACAGCATATTCATTTGGACATGTCTAGAAGAAAAGTGTCAGTAAATAGGACAATACTCTTTCCTGTTAAGAAAAGAACGTAGAGGTAAAAAAACACATTCTGCACCCCTAGTGATAACCCCAAGTCAGGGACCTGCACTGCAGCCGTCTCCTCAGGAGTCCAATGCTATGTCGCAGGTTCAGGCGAAGTTCATTTCTAGCGAGAGATGTTGCCCTCTCCGCAACACCCAGCGAGTCAGTGAAGAGGACAAGGGCGGTCAGAGGTCGATAGAAGTTCAAGAAAGCATAACCTCCTCTCCAAATGCTTGGGCAGCTTCTGTAAGCAATGGTGTTTACTGCACAGTCATAAAACTCTGAAGAACAAGGCTTCTTGGTACCACAGGGCCAGAAACCCATCACATAAGAATGAGCAGCATTGTTGCCTAAAACAGGAGAAATAATTGATTTATGTCTGCCAGTGTAATTAAACTATAAAATGAATGGCACATAAAGAAACCCTGGAGTTTCACAGCAGCGCTTTACCCTTGATATCTCGACCGCAAAAGCTTGGTACCCTAATAAAGGTCATCTTCCTATAAGGGTTGAATTATTAATCCCATTCAGTGAGCGTAAACACTATGTAATACTGGAGACAATTGGTAGCTATTCATATATCCCTGTTAGAGAGAGGTCAGTGGGGGGAGTGGTTTCTATTTTCAGGGAACAGCAGCTTTGGAATCTTAAAAAGTTTTATAAGGATATTATTGCCCTCAAAACTTCCCACCGATTGCAAGTTAGAAACTATAGAGTCATGTGACCGGATGTTCTGAAGATCTGCTTGGAACAACCAATCAATTTATTCGATAACTTCAATAAGTCTCCTGTTCACCCTATCGAATAAGTTGTTTTAACACCAAATGTAGTCATCTGTTTATTAAAGCAGAAAACATTGTGTTTCCTTTTAATCATTTGGGATTGGACCCAGACCTACGCAAAACAGTCATTTTCTGCCCACATTTTGCCCGGTGTGCAGGCAACAACATTCATATCTGGATCCTACAAATGATCAGTTTCCATTGGCTGGCGGGATGAATAGTAAGCATACATCAGGTGCGCTGGTGGAAGAGGGGATTTATGGTAACAATACAGTAAGGGCTGGCTACTGTGCAGTGGTAGCTTAGCTTTGGATCTGGTAATTTAGTGATTGGGTCTGTAAAGCTAGTGAGAATTGATCTTGTGTCACAATCTGAATTTAAAATGATTTTTGTTGGCATTCACTTTGTCATATCCAGCCACCATTAGCTTTTTTTTTTCTTTTGGCTGTGGTTATTACAATATTAAATAGAAAATACATGGGTGTGGGTCCCCGCTAAGAACAGCCCTATTTTGATAGGACCGTTCTCTTTCAGCCAGTTTCGAACTGGCTGGGATATCGATTGCTTATGCCTTGAGACATAGCAATCGATCCCCGGAGCACCGAACACTGTGTTCCAAAAGGTAAGCATAAAAACTAACCCTTCCTACCCCGCAGCCTGACCCTAACCCTCCCTACCCCGCAGCCTGACCCTAACCCTCCCTACCCCGCAGCCTGACCCTAACCCTCCCTTCACCGCAGCTTGACCCTAACTTTCCCTTCTCTGTAGCCTAACCCTAATACCCCCCTCCACGCAGCCTGACCATAACACTCCCCTTCTATGGCCTTAACCCTCCCTTCCTAAGACTAAGAGCTTAATCCTAACCCACCCTAACACTAAAAGTCCTCGGAGAGGTAACTCACCTCTCCGGAGCTGTCAGCGGCGGGTCTGCAGCAGTTGCGTCAAGTCCTGCGAAAATGAATTCATAAAAAAATTCTAAAATGGCTGCCTATTAAAAATTTATTTCTAAAGGCAGCCCATGGGAACGGGGACTGCAACCGATATAATATGTACAAAATCTTTTGTAGAATTAATTGGTTAGACAGTTGAAGAATACATTATAAAATATATAGATTTTTTATGTTATTTTTTATTTAAAACCATAAGAGCAGATTTGCGATAAGTAATATTTTAAAATGTTATGCAGGAATGTTGGCATTGATACCAACATATGGCCCTTTTGTGTTTGAGCAGTAGAGTAATACACTTGTAGTGTTCCCTACCTATTTGGTTATGTAGATATCCTTGGAATCTTGGTTTATTTTCTTGGATTTCAGCAGATTTAACTGGACTGTGACATCATTCTGCCAGGGGGGGGGGGTTGTCTATATTGGACAAATCATTTAGAAATGATGATGATATGTGTTTTTTTCTCTGCATAAGGATTTGCAGCTGTAACCAGTTCCAATGCTGAAGCCCCTCAAGCAGTCTAGATCATAGCTGGTTGAACAACCATGAAATTCAGGTGTCCACCCCAGATGTCACACAACCCTCTATAGCAGTGTTGGCTAACCTGTGACACTCCAGGTGTTGTGAAACTGAGTTCCAGCATGCCTTAACTGCAAGAGCATAGCGAATACCTGACAAAGCATGATGGGAATTGTAGTTTCACAACACCTGGAGTGTCACAGGTTAGCCATCACTGCTCTATAGCATCCAATGCACTCTTCTGCTCTCATTACCAAACCACCAATCATATTTCTGAATCTTTGGTACCTGTGGAGGGGAGAGTTATTTGTTGGGAGATACAGTATGTTATTTGTCTCTTTTATTTGGTCATCGATGGTCTTAAATCCTGGATTGTTTGGTGTAACTATCATGAGTGCAGGGTGTGTGGTCCCTTGGGGCCCAGTTTGTTTATGTAAAACGATCTTAAGTCTGAATCGCTGCTGAGTGCTGCTTAAGCTGCCAGTTGCACATGTGGAGAGTGGTAGATGACTGGCATTTCACATGTGCTTGCTATGGGGCATGGGGTCCTCTAGTTCTATCCCTGGTATAAAACAGCAGGAAACAACAACCCTTCTCTGTCTATCTAACAGATGTGTTACTAGTGCAGCATTTCCTGTGTGCAATATAACTGCTGGGATTATGCATTTATGGAGAGTATATCAACTGTCGAATCAAGATTATTATTAAGTTATGATATTCTCAAGCCAGGGTTATATACTGTAAGAATATACATTGAGGGGAATGATACATTACATCATGCATATGTTTTAAGATTAAGCTAAATAAAAACAATATTTTGTTTGATGTCTTAGTCACTAGTGACTGGCACTATTAATAAAACATTGGGTATCATAATATTGTTATTATTATTAATAATGCTTATTTATATAGAGCCACAAATTGTATGCGGTGCTTTACAGAGAACATTAGACGTTCACATCAGTCCCTGCCCCCTATTGGAGCTATATACTAAAGTCCCTAACACACACACACACACACACACACACACACACACACACACACACGCCAATTAACCTGGCAGTAAGTAGTTTTTTTGGGTGTGTGGGTGGAAACCAGAGCACACAGAAGAAACAAGTGGAGATGTTGCCCATAGCAACCAATCAGATTATAGCCAGCATTCTCTAGTATGTAATAAGAAAGTGAGAGCTAGAATTTGATTGGTTGCTATGGGCAACATCTCCACTTTTCCAAACCCGCAGCTTAGTAAATCTGGCCCATAGTACGGGAATTGAACTCATGACATCAGCGGTTCGAGGCACAAGTGCTACTTACTGAGCCACCGTGCTGCCCTACTGAAAGAATAACCTAGGACTGGAGTGAATTTAGATTTTTTTTCCACAGTAACATTGTATCACCAATAGAAAGTCTGCTGTATCCACACACTGCTAATCACTGACCCCACATGTGCGGACTTTTGATAACCGTAGCTTACTTTTAAAGCTTCTGACTTGAGCAAACATAAAAGGAGCGGTAGTTCAGAAGTCTGAATCAGTACGCTGATAGGGTGAAATGTGTTCCTATTGGGAAGTGTTTTAAGTTTGTGAGAAGAGACAGCAAGGGGGGGTGAGATTTTCCTGTCCTTATTTCTTCTTATGTGTCTGTTTTGTTTGTTTATCTAAGCAGACAGGAGAATTGTCCCAGCCTTTTACAATGGAGCAGACATCCTAATCAGCGGGATCCAGGAGAAATGGTTTCAGATGTGTACAGGTGTAGGTTACTGCTATGAGCAAGTATCGCCTTGTGATCACTAACTGTGACCGCTGTGGGCTCGGATAGAGGTTCTGCCATCTGGTCACACTCTATGGTAGCGGACTCTCTGCACTAGCAGGTATGCTACAAGTTGACCATCTGCTGACCTCTGCCTTAACCCCCCACAGGGCAGGAGGAGCTGACCCGTGCCAGGTTAAACATTAGAAAGCCATCCTTCTGTGTGTATTCAGGCCTTACTGTATATTGAAGAATTGTAATGAGCATTGTCAGGAGTCACACAGTTTAACTCTTTCATTGCTGGAGTGAGCAGTGTTCATCAATGCAGCCATCATTCATTGCCCCGAAAACATTTACATCAATAACAAAGATTCTAAAGGTTTGTTTTTTTTATATTCAATTAAAAATTAACAAATATTACTTTATAATTTCATAAGAAGTTATAGGGAAAGCTAATAATTAATGTTAAAAACAGACTGGCTTTTTCAATATAACGGACTGTTAAAAAAAAAAATAATT
>WWET01003343.1:93533-106487 GCA_011038615.1 Limnodynastes dumerilii | reverse complement strand
ACAATCCATACCCGGATCACCAAACACAGTGCTCCGAAAGGTAAGTAAGTAAGGTAAAAAACCTGACCCTAAGTCTCCCCCCCCCTCTCGCAGCCTTATCCTAAATCTCCGCCCGCAGCCTAACCTTAATTCCCCCCCGCCCCCAACCTAACCCCAAGTCTCTCCCTCCCCGCAGCCTAACCCCAAGTCCCTGGAGAGGGTTGCTCACCTCTCCGGTGGTCTGAAAATGAATGGGTGAGTATGCGTATCGCATACTCACCCATTCATTCAAAAAAAAATTAAAATGCCTGCCATTTTGAAATAGAGACAGCCGAAAAGCAACTTTCGACTGTCCCTACTTTGTAATGGCAGCCATCGGTGCGGTTACTTGCAACAGTCACTGGGTAGAAAAAGCAAACATTTCTACTTTGCCCGTAAGAGAACAATGAAGGTGTTACCTATAGCGACCAATCAGATTCTAGCTATCATTCTGAAATGTACAGGGTAAATGATAGCTAGAATGTGATATGAGCAATACGTCTATTTTTCAATTTAGAGAAAAGTAGAAATATTTGATAAATCTATCCAAAGTGACCTACCAAGACCAATGAAATGCTAATCTTCCTATGCTTGATAAATCTACACCTTTATCGTTTCATCAGATTTTACGATACTTGAAACTGAAAGATTTACTAAAGCTGGAATCTGGTTGGTTGCTATGGCAACAGTTTCATCCCCCCCTTCTTCTTAACACTTATTTATATAGCGCCATAAATTGTCCGCAGCTCTTTACAGAGAACATTAGACATTCACAATATTAACTGCCCCTATTGAAGTTACGTGCTAAGGTCCCCAACACATGCATACACACACACACACACACTAGGGTTAATTATAGTCAGCAGCCAATTAACCTACCAGTGTGTTTTTGGCATGTGGGATGAAACCAGAGCACTTGGAGGAAACCCATATACACGGTGAGAACATACAAACTTCACACAGATAAGACCTAATCCGTGAATCAAACTCATGACCTCAGCGCTATGAGGGCACAAGTGCTACTCACTGAGCCACCGGTCTAGACTTTTTTTGCAAAATACTCTTAAATAATCTTATCCAGTTTGTTCACTGGGACAGAAATTTGCCTCTGAGTTACCAATTTGCACTTGAACTTCACTGGGCTCTACTACTCATTGGGGTTTGTGTTTAAAATGACCTGTATAATACCTGAAATATGTTTATGATAAACACATTTATACATGTGTTCTAGATAACTCTATGGTCTAGATTTAATAAACTGTGGAAAAGTGTAGATGCTGTGCATAGCAACCTATGAGATTCTAGCTCTCACTTTCCTATTACATTCTAGAGAATGTCAGCTAGAATCTGATTGGTTGCTATGGGCAACATCTCCATGTTTCCTTTTGTGATGTTTAGTAATACTAGCCCTATGGATGATTTTACTCCTTTGGGCCTCCTTGTGCTTCACTTCAGTTTATCTCTTTGATGCATTGTTTTGGTTTCACATACCTTTGAGTCAGTTGTCTTCAGTCCCCCATGAGCTTGTGCAGAAGAAAAGCACTAGTTTTATTTTCTTTATTTATTTAAAATCAGCAAGTTTATTATTATTTTTTTTTTTTTACAAATAAGAAATTAGCATACATATAGAGCATGAAATATCCCTTAATAACACAAAATAAAGCCGTACATTGTCAAATGTACCAATAGCTTTCACACTGTAAGGTAGCTTTCTTGTGATCAATACTTAATTAATGAATTTACTGCAAACATCTGTGGTATAATTGGTTCCTAGTGAACTGACAATGGAATACTGATTTCACAAGATGGCCGACACCAGTTTGCTGTAGATAATAGGAGACATTTAACTCGTAAATGGACTTTGAAGAAAAAGCAGCAATATTATGAGGGTGGCGTGGTCTGCAGTTTGCATTCATTGATCAATGAGCTATTCTAAACTACAACCCACCGACAGCAATGAATGTTGATTGCAGCCATTAATACTTTCTTGTCGCCAATGCGGTGCAGAGATTTCTATACACTAATGAGATCTAAACTAAGCCAATATGTTTCACTATTTATTTAGTGTGCTGAGGTTAACAACAGATCTTCCATAAATAGATTTTCTGAATCACAATAAACCTTAAATTCGCACTGCAATTGTCTGTGTTAGAACAGGAGGTATGTATTTGATACTGTCTTGTAACCTACACTAGAACGCTAGTAATTCCATACACACTATGAATATCACAGATAATCCCTCTTCCTCCATCAAAAATCTTTGGATATAGATTGTACTACAAAATTCCTATGCTCTGCACTTAGTTACCTGTATGCCTAAACCAAGCTGTCTCAGTCCAGACCTTGAAAAGATGTGGCCAGGGCAGGGTTTAAGTTCTTTTACTGTGTAAACAAACTGTTTGAAGAAGGACACATCAGAATTCTGTGGTTAAACTCACAAGAGTAGTAATCCTTGATCTGAAACATTCCACCCTGACCCATAGTTAGTGCTGGCAAAAAGTGGGGATTATAAGGCAAATGTTTACTTTAGACAGCCTTCACTTATAATCCAGGTTGATGTTAGTCTATGATAAAGCCGTAATGCCTACATTTTATTTTATGTGTGTTGGCTCTGCTTTTGTATGTTTACATTAACGAGGTCACGTGATGCAGGGGTGCCAGAGTCACCCCCAAGAGGGCGCTCGGGAGCCAAAAAGACAGACTGCCATGCTTTCCTGGGATCCATTCTATGCTATGAGCCCTACTGTCATGCTATGCTTCGCACCATCTTCTCCATTCACTCCCTTTCTACCTATTTTTCTTTTATATTAGATTTCTAGACTTTCCTTCTACCAATAGATAATTATTTTTTCCCTCTGAAGCCAATAGAGTTTTCAGTCTAATATGGTGTGATTAGACTGGGTGTGGGTATCCGGTCCGAATGGCTGATTTTCTAATCAGCCGTTTACTCCCAGCCAGTTGCGATCTGGCTTGGATTTCGATTGCATATGCCTTGATGAGGCATAGAATCGATCCACAGAGCATCAAAAGCTCCGTGCTCCGAAATGGTAAGTAAAAATTTTCCCTACTCCTTTCCCTAATTCTAACCTTAACCTTTAACCCTCCCCTCTCACTACCCTAATTCTCCTTTACTGGCAGCCTGACCCTAACCCTCCTTTACTTTCAGCCTGACCCTAACCCACCATCTCCCGCAACCTGACCCTAACCCTCCCTTCCCTACAGCCTGACCCTAACCCTCCCTACCCCACACAGATAGTTTACTCACCTGTTTCTTGGTCTGGCGATATCAGTGGTGGAGGGATATCACCGTTTCCGAAGGTGAATGGATGAATGACATACTCACCCATTCTAAAAAAAAAATAGAAACTTTGCTTTATTCGAAATAGGGACATCCGAAAAGGAACTTTCGTATGTCTCAATTTTGGAAAGCAGAGTTTCTAAGCGGGGAGTGACAATGGATTAGACCTAGGGCTGAATCCATGTTGCTGTCGCACAGTTAGAAAGCGCGGTTATTTTTAGGCCGACCACACACATTACAATCCACATATGTTGAACTTTTTTTTTAAAGATCAACATGTGTGATTGACGGTCTGTCAAATACGGCAGTATTTATTCGTAATCTAATCAAATGAAATGATGGGTTTTCATCTGGAAATGATCAGATTGAAGTGTGTGCATCGTTATGATAATGTCAAATATTCTTTCATTCAATACAGAATAACTGCAGGCTGACTGTAGACAAAGTATTCCTTAGATGGCTGGAGCAAATTGCTAAATTACCTCCGGAAATAAGTGTACGGCCGTTGGTGTCAGCAGACGTGGACTATTAGCACATGTTCCTCCTCCTCTTCTGCTCCCAGTTAATGGATAATATTGTATGAAAGGGGCACCTTGTTCTCTTCCCATAATTACTGCAGCATGCATGGGAATCCCCCCAAATATGTTAGCCTTGGAAATACGTTTTTAACAAGGCTCCTTATTTTTGGTTGGCTTCAAGTGTTCCCCTCCTGACATTTAATTCTGCAGCAGATATTTTTGATTGTGAAGAAAAAACATCATTTTTTTTGTCCTTGCAAATCTATATATTTTTTTGCTTTAATAGGTGTCATTGAAGATTTCATAGCTTCGTAACATTGACATACAAATACCTTACACCAACTGCTAGAATGTTTATTTTGCTCAGCCGTCGCTGAATTGGAATTTCTGCTAAACATAGCATTACGTGGCATTAGTGTGTAATTCTTGTTTTTTTATTATTATTATTGGATTGAATCCAGACATCAGAAAAAGGGACGGTTTGTGATCACTAGGATTGGAAAACACCTGGACATTGCAAAAGCCCATGTAAACTGGGCTGGAGTTCTGTACTGGGAGCAATTTCAACAGTGGGTCAGGATGCGATCAGTTTATGCGCTAAGTGGGAGGTATGCAGATAGTACATAATGGTGCCCTATGTTCTATTCAGTCCAGAGGCGGAACTAGCGGGTTTGGGACCCAGGTGAAAAAAATATGCTTTGGCCCTGATGAAACCCCAGGTAACCCGGTGGGGAGCTTCAGCGGTGCTGTGATGACGGCTGTGGGCCCTGCTGCCATTGCACCTATGGTAGTTCCGCCCCTGATTCAGTCTTGCTAGCTGTCCCCATTTTACATGAGGGTGGCAAGGAAGGGTTAAGGTAGGGTTCTTATATCGGTATACCCCACAAATAACTAGAGTGGCCTCCCTGTAACTATGGATACATTAGATAGCCCTGCTACCGTTATGCCCTGAGTTTCAAGCACAGCAGAAACAGAACTCTGGATACGGCCCATTATTATTGGCAATATTGAATATTTGACCCCAACCCACACTATAACGGCATTGCCAGCACCTCAAGTGTAACTTTCTTCCGTTTCCATTTCGGTAAAGTTATGCTCTGTTACGTTGTATTATTATTATTTATCCGTAGCCAGACTCATGATATTGATGAGCTCATATCCCTGTTGGGCCACACTATCGAGATTCACAAGAAAATACTTCTGACAGCCTGAACAGCCTTAAGTTTTTACCCCTGACACCTAACTGTGGAAGCCTGGATGAGTACACTGATGGAAGGGACATCTATGCTGTAAATTGACTGAAAGCCTACTCAAGCCAGCTTCAGTGTTATAATAATTATTATTATTTCATTTGTGCTGAACATTAAGTTGTGCAACAACTCACCTCTGTGAATGGATGCTCTCTTGCAGGCTGCTAAATTGGCACATCTCCACTTTGCTTCTTTGTTCTTTTCCTGTGCTGTGAAGAGCCTCAGGGTACAGTCAACGGCCGATGGTTTTTATTTTTACACTTTCTCAAACTCACCGACAGCGTTGAATGTTCTCTGAAGCCATCAGGAGCTGGTGCAAGTGAACAGGATCCCCACCCTGTTACAGGAGTGGAAAGTCTGCCGAGTTCAGCACATTCCTGCAGCTCAATTAGGTCACCGGACATTTTGTAACAGGGAGCTTTAAAGGATAGACTCGCAATGACTCATAGAAAGCCGTTATTCCTGCAATATAATAAGATTGCAGGCCCTCTGGTACCAACAGGGTTCGTTATTTCTTTTTAAAGATACCAAATGAGAATTAGAAAATGTTCTGCAGTACTCATCACTGTGATGCACTGTGGAGGATATGCAGTTGTTGGTTTGATTACCCCCCTTCTGTCGTTTTTAGACACTTGATGGTGACTCTCTGAAACAATAAAGGGAACATAGATACAGATACGTTAGACAAAGTGTGTGCCACAGTCACAGTTATTGTTGCATATATTTAATTGTCAGTATTGTAGATTATAGATCTGTTTTATAAACAGAGCTCTTAAAACTAACCTGTGTTTATTTAAACATACAAAAGCCAGTTATTGTTTAGTAATATTATAAAAGATATGAATTCTGAGTACTGCATTCTTACTGTCACTGTGAAACGAGTTACTACACAAAGGAATTGGAATAGATATGATACCGTGCCGATTCATTCTCTGTATACATTACTATTAATATTTTCAAATGGATGCTACTGAATCTTACATAAAGACGAGTGATCTTTTTTGGATTGACATTAATGACTGTCATTCAAAAGTGTAAAATAATGCCAGTTTGTTCTAAAGTTTGTTCTAAAGTACATTTATTCACATCACTCACTGCCTCTGCTCAGTGTATCATTTAAATTTTATACCACTGGTGCAAGCATAAACACAGGGTCAGTACATTTTTGCACTGTTGAAGGGGAAAGTCGATCAGCCTAAAGTAACAAGAGTATGCACAGACTCCATATTTGAAGCCAAGGCCCCCCTGTTGCAAGGTAGCAATGCCAGCCACCAATCCACTGATCTTATACATTTTCTATACTGTTCCGTTCCTGTGATGACAGCCCATGGTCTTACTATAGAGATAGATGATCACTGCGTGATGTAAACTTTCCCCACCAGTTTGTGTTTAGAAATGGCATTAAGGTCCAACTTTACAGGTCCTAAATCTGTTTGGCTATATAGTACAGAAGATCAACAAAATTTGACCAAGTTCAAAAAATTAAATTAAATGAATATTATACATAAAAGAATATAAAGTGTAAATATCCACTTGTTTAGTATGGATTCCTATTACGCTAATGGCTCTAAGTGATCTTTTGCATTCAATAATGTGTTTAGGATAATTCAAATAGGACAATAGATTTAATGCAGTGGAATCTGTTTTAACTGTATATATTGTTTGTCATTACATGGTAGTGATTTTATTGTCATATTTGGATTATTTAAAATACTGTATATAGAATACAAAGGGACACTTAAAATACGAACTTCTTATTTTATGCAGTCCATAGTACTTTGTATAACACAGATTTATTTTCCCTTTGAGGTTGTGTTTTGTCCAGTTACATATAATTTATCTGCTATATTATATCTATATTTCTTGCTAGTTCTGATTTGTAAATTTTTGGTGTTGATTAGCACCTGGATGCTGTTTCCTGGGATAGTACAACTTGTACTATAATAATAATAAGACTATATTAGGTTGTGTTAAATGACTGTTCACCCATCCCCACACTATGCGATATTGCTCACCAGGAATGTCACAGTTTGGCCAGTCAGAGGTATATAAGCTCAGCCATGACCTGATCCTAATTGGATCCCAGAAGCGTTTTTGTTCCTTCAATTCATCGCTTACAATACACTGTACAATAGAATATTCAGCTGGTCGGACCAATCATTGTATTGTTTGTGCCTGGCTTAAGACGCACATGCACTGTACGATTAAACCTCATGTAATCAGAGTGAATAGAATGCTTTCAATCAGCCTGGAATCCTGATGAGCCTCAGGTGTTGTGATGAATACAGTAACTTGTGTTGTATTTTCATCATGGTTTCCATAGCAAACACTTTTAATTAGCGAGATCTCTGCTTACACTCTAGAAGTCACTTATGTCATTTCAGCAGCTCTGTGCGGAGGCTGGAATGTCACCTAACCCTTCTCTGAGCTTAAATGGTTCTGTCGGGATGGCAGTGATCCCCACCCCCCATTATGTGTCTTATACACCTCCCCTGTGTGTGCTGGATGGCCGCCAAGTGTCTGGGACCTGCCTTTCCCTTAAACAAAACCCTCTCAGTGTTTAGATACAGATACCAGTCTGGACTCTGCCAGAGCACACACTTTTGAGCCAGCGCCAGGTGCTTGTGACCTGGAATAGCAGAACCTAGAAAGCAGAGCAGCACGCTTCTCCGCACTGAAGATAGCTTAATGACCTCCATTTTTTAAGGGGCTTTTGCAATAAAGATCTGACTACGCCGCGCTCCTTCTCATTCTGCCTCTTTGCTCTCAGCAGGGTTCCTTGCATTATACAGATTGCTCTGTGAGCAATCTTATTGATAACTAGGTATAGCCCTTGTTAAAGATTCACACTGTTTCTATTATAATTCAGTCATCCACATAACCTCTCACAGTAAGGGTCTACTGGAAGTGCCTGCAACAACAAATAATCATGTCACCATTGGTTAATATAATGCACACTGACAAGTCATTACCCATTCAGCCTTTGTATGAATCAACCACCATTACAGATAATCTCATCTGATTAAATGTAACCACACATGTGAACCAAATATAACACAATGGGCCAGATTTACTAAGCTGCGAGTTTGGAAAAGTGGAGAAGAATCTAGCTGACATTCTCTAGTATGTAATGGGAAAGTGAGAGCTAGCATCTGTTTGGTTGCTATGGGCAACAGCTCCACTTTTCCAAACCCGCAGCTTAGTAAATTTGGCCCAACGTGTCAGAAAACAAGTGCTTACTAAAGTAGCTCTCAGAAATCCTATCAGTTATGTTCATGTGTTTCTTCTGATAATAACGGATCACTTATACCCCTTTCACATCACCAACTCTGAAAAACCCGGGTCTAAAAACTCAGGTTTTTCCGGGAGAAGGAATACCGGGTAAACAAAAAAGACACCTTTTAAGTCTGCAAAAACCCGGGAAATTACCGGGTAAGAGCCTTTCACATCTCCAATGAATTTCCCGGATCTGCCTCTCCCGAATCAACTCTCAATGATCGTAGAAACTACCTGCTATTGGCTGCTTCACATGATGTAATTTAAAGGGGACTTTTCTGTTGCACAAAAGATGCATGGCTGGCAGGTGTTCTAAGCACAAATATCCCTAATTTTCACAAATATATTCCCATCTCCTGCAAATTGCAATCTCTTTGCATTCACTTTCCCCTGATCATTACAATAAAACTTGTGCTATAATTACAACTAGTTTTTTTTTGTCTTTTGCAGCCTGCCTTTGTAGCAACAAAGTAAAGCAGTTTCACCCTCAGGCTTCATCCAGATGGATATTTTTTTCAGGTCCATGGGGAGCACAGGAAGGGTCGGGGGATCTGCCATCATAATTTTCCATACCGCTGTCTCAAATGCTCTGATCATTACGTACCTCTGGAGAAACACTAGTGTGTACGGTGCCATTTGCTGGCATTACAGGTTGCCGGCAAAAACAACCTCAGTGTCAGTAATGATAGACAATAATTTGCTCATAAACAGGAATGTTGATAGTTGTGGTAAAAAGTCAAATCATTACCATCTGGTAGTTTACAGAGACATTGATCCAGATTATTTTGGTAACCAAAAGGAAGGGGTGTATTAAATTCAAGGCTAGCTTCTCATTTGTGGCTATGCATGGGACTGTTGAATTCCCCAGGATCTTATGTTATTAGAAGCAACCTAATTAGGGAAAATAACAGAAGTTCCATAACTGTGTGTAGCGCCATTACAGAGATTTCAATTCTTCGTATTTTTTATTATTGTTGTTGTTGCTGTTAACAACAACGCAGCACAAAAGAGGATCTGCTGTTGGAATGTGGGGAGCCACACCTGTGCACGAGCCCTTAGCTAACCAATCCCTTCACTTACACAGAATACGGACTCCAGCGGCTAGATTTACTAAACTGCAGAGAAGGAAATGTGGAGATGTTATCCATAGCAACCAATCAGATTCTAGCTCTCACTTTCCTATTACATACTAACGAATGTCAGCTAGAATCTGATTGGTTGCCTTGGGCAACGTCTCTAATTTTCCTTTTCTGCAGTTTAGTAAATCTGGCCCTAGGACTTTACTTGAAGATTTCTGATTTGTTTTTGTTTTTTCGGTGTATTCTTCCTCATGTCTAGCAGGTATTCTCTTCCTTCTTTCTTTGGCCATTTCTATTTTTAAACGAGAAAATTCTCTGCCAGCTCATGAATGGACCTTTCTGTAAATGACCTTTTGAAATCTTCTGCAGCTCATTTAATTGCCTTTAAAGAGTGGAAAGATGAAGTGAATAGGGTTTGTCCAGGCATCTGCTCCACCCACAGGCAATCGACTTTATTAAATGTGACTGCCCTTAATGTAAGTGAGCGAGCCCCTGGAAGCTCAGCCAACAGGGAAACAAAATAGAGACGGAAAGCTCGTAAAAGGTTGTATGTAATGGCAGGGAGCCAGTGTCATTTAAGGTGATGAGGGATTCTTAAGGCAAAGCTCAAGTTTAACAGGCCTCATATACGTGCAAAGGCTGACCTCATTTTTATGGTTGCCGAGTAAATGCTTGAAGGCCACTGTGTAGGGAGGACAAACCCATTGTCTCCAGCTTGGTTTAACTTTAATTTTTCATAGCAAAGAGGAGATTAAATTATATATTGCATTCTGTTCTGTATTTACATTTTTTAATTGGTTTTGCAACGTCTTTACAGATTTTATTATTATTTTTATATATGATGTATGTATTTTGTGTTGGTCGTCCAGTATTCTTCTTGTCCTCTGTCTCTCTCTTCTGCTCTCGCCTTTGTTTATACCTGCCTGATGGCACTACCTCCTAGCCAGATGAGATCTGTCTATGGCAGCTGCTTGGGATAGAGGAGTATGGCTCGCGGTCTCCCCTGCTATCTGAGGAAAGTCTCTGCTCTCTGCACTGGGCTCATAGTCCCCCTTCAGGGAGCATCCGGCTGCTCTTGATCATTGCCAGCTGTCACTTCCAATCAGAGCATAGATTTTGCATGGACCATATTGTGCCCTCTCTCCTATTCTTCCCTGAGTGTTAAACATAGTGACTGCCTCGCTTACATCTTTTCCATATGCAGATGTAAGAGCCTTCAGATTCTAACATACCTACACTGGAATCGGCACATTGTGCTGGCAGACCTCTTATATGTCCTCAATCCAATATCAAATTACATTGCATAATGTGTGTATTATAGCGACTTGTTTTTTTTTTTTTAAACAAATAACTTTATTGATATAATTTAATAAATGATTGTTTTATCGTAATTATAAAATAACTGATAAACTAGATTATACAATAAAGTTCTAAAGGTGTGTCACACACACGATGCAGGGTATGATCGGAAACCTTTCTTTTAGGGACACCTGTATAGTGGTTCGACTGTCTTACTGCCAGCCTAACCCTTGGCATCCAGAATGCCAAATAGCAGAATAGGGCACGGCTACCATGTCTGTCTTAACCCGTCTTTGTTTAAGAAGGGTTAATCTGTGCAGATGGCAGGAAGTTTTATTTCCTCTTGGGTGAATGTTTGGGGAGGGGGCGGATTGTGAAAGCCTTGGAATTTAAGCTGTGGGGCATCTCTCTTGCTCCGGCTGCTGTGAGTTATTTCTGGTAGCGCGGCTTGGAGAGTGCAATTCTCATGTGTGTTTCATTTTTCATGTGCTGCTTATTTTTTTTCTTCCTACTTACTGTACAAAGAAATGTAGAAAAAGCGCATTACAGTCACTGTGTAGACATCTAGGGTAGGTTCATGGATTTTCAGAGCAATTACAATAGTAAGTGATTAGAACAGGCTGTTTTGGAATTAAAAGTGATTGAGAACCGTAGTTATATTTCTGCTATTGACTGGAGATTGCAAGTAGTGGGAATAATAGACAGCTGGTTTTGTCTAATTACTGTAGGTCTTAATGTCCATATTTAAAATCATGCAGTTAGTCATTGGCTTTAAGGCTCAAACTATAAATGAATGGATGCAGAGTAGAGTAGCCGATGTCAGATTATCATTGGCCCGAAATATCTAGTTATGGGCAAATTATTCATTTAATAAACATTGTAATTAACCCATTGTGTGTAATAGCATAACATATCTATCGCTGCAAAGGATTTTAGCATTCCATGCCACAGTGCACAGAAGCAGATTTTCAGCGGAATATGGGTCAACTAATGCGACAGAGATCGGCGGTGCTATGGGGGTGGGGGGGGAGGTCGTCTGTCTAATCTGCTCACGGTACAGAAAGCAAACAGCGTTCCTAATTGACCTCAATATTCACTGAACAGCGAATGTAAAAAAAAAAATTGCTAAAGCCACATTCATCTTTGCTAGAGGAAAAAAAAATCAGATGGGCACAGATGGACAGAACAGATAGAGAATATGCGTTTGGATCTTGCCGTGTATTTTTCGTTAATATGGAGATAGGGCTTACAAGACTGGCCCTGAATCATTTGTGATGTCTGTTAGGAGTCATGAATTTAGTCACAGAAATGTAATGTCTTGTACATCAGATATGGGCACAATGCAGAATTTCGGGGTTCGTCTAGTAGACCTACTAACTAACTCCATGTTCCAAGGAAGATGTGAGTCATTGGATTGATAAATTACCCCAAAACATGTAAGCATATGGGGGGGTAGTTTGGTTACTTGACTTGTAGAATGTATCTAACCCTTAAAGATTATAATTTATAAAACACACATGACCGTAACTTTGGGTGTGCCCAGGGCGCAAAACTTAAGGATGGCACCAGTTAGCATATATTTAATGTTAAATTGCTTTAAAATCCAGGATCAGGGTGCCATTTTCCTATTTGGCCCCGGGCACTAAGATTTCTTGCTATGGCTCTGCATACATATATATATCTCAGACAATGGTTGAGAACCCCATACATATTATTTTATTTTTTTATGGAGAGATTAAATTCCAAGTTCAGTATCACCAGAGACTCCGTGGCAATGATATCTTGCTGGAAAATCACTTTTATTTGCTACTCATGCAGGTGCACGCTGGAGTCCATAGCAGGAAATGTAGTAAATTGTAGCTCATTTTGGCTGAATAGGATACAAGGGGAGGTGTTACAGTGGTTTGATTTTCTTTATTTCCTGCATGATGTTTTCTTCTACTCTATAATACAGTATCTAGGTACACCTGTATTACAGATTTACAACAGATCTGATCTGTCAAAGCCTACAAACATCATAATAAAAAGCGGCTCCTGAAACTGGGTTCCTAGCAATGCTCTGATGTTACACTCATCCTGAAGCAGAGTTTTATTTTTTTTAATATTAAGTGACGTGTGTCTATGTGTGTATATATATGTGTGTGTGTGTATATATATATATATATATATATATATATACACATACATACATACATGCATACACACACACATCACTT
>WWET01003343.1:73992-85396 GCA_011038615.1 Limnodynastes dumerilii | reverse complement strand
CATCACAGCACAGGTGAAGCCCAGCAGAGGGAGAACAGATTGAATTCGCTGCAGATTGCAAGCTTTTTGTATCGCATACATATCCTTTTCCTGCCGCATGCAACGTTTCATACCTATATATAGATATATATCAATTATTTTACTCCTTGCTATATAGTAAATGTGTGTCTAGACTGCATCACAGGTGAAGCCCAGCAGAGGGAGAACAGATTGAATTCGCTGCAGATTGCAAGCTTTTTGTATCGCATACATATCCTTTTCCTGCCGCATGCAACGTTTCATACCTATATATAGATATATATCAATTATGCTTATTTACTCCTTGTCCTTAATCGCCCCCTCTACCAGGCAGGCATGTGACATTCCGCAGACATTAAACCTGAGGACCCTTGAATTAAAAGCAAAGCCTCATTTTTCTACAGCTCCAGCATCACACAGTCAACACATGAAGTTTGGGGCACAGTCACTGCAGGTCAGCATTTCTGCAGGTCTCATCTCTTACCTGTTTAGTTGCAAAACAAAGCCAAGGGGAGCTGATCATCATCACCAGATTGGTTTAGGCATTGTGGCTGAGGAGTCTGCAGCACTGCCCTGTGTGTCCTGTGTCTATCTTAGAGCCTTAGAGCAAGACATATATTCCAGCAGCAGTGTGTGGATCATTGTAGACAAAAGCAGGCGCGACTGTAGGGGAGGAGGATAGAAGGGGGGAGCTGTGGGCAGGTTTGGGAACATTTCCTGTCACTTAGCACATTCCTCCTCACTTGGTTTGGGGTGTAAGGGAGGGGGAGAGAGGGGCATCAGACACTGTATTATTTTACTCATTGTGGGATTTTAGTTTTTGCATTGGTTGCTGATTTGCTTTCTTTTGTCTGGTTTGATTACGCTCAATTTCCTGGGTTTACAAGCAGCTGAGCACATTAACCCCTCTGCTGCCAGCCGGCTCACCAGTACATTGCACTGCGGCTGCTGGCAGCGCTTTCGGAAGGTTTTTCAGGTTGTGCCAGCACATGTGAGCTTCTCTGTAACAGGGGGCTCACTCTGTCACTGGGTAAGTCTGCAGTAAGCGGAAGGTACCAGGCTCACTGGGCAAAACCCTTCTGAGTGTGACAAATGATAAAAGTGACTTAAAGCATCATTTGCCAATAGTTTTCAAGTTAGAAGTGCTGTAAATGCTGTCCAGTTTTTGGTGGCTTCCTATAGCTGGCTTTAAAAGAAGTCACGTCTGAAATATATTCTTGTTACTTATCACAATTAAAAGTACTTAATGCTTACGATAATTTTTTTGCTTTGTTCTTTTACCCACTTGAAGATACCTGTATTTTAATGCATTAACATCTACCTTGCAGTTACAATGCTCCCTCATTAATAACTTACTAATATGGGATTCTATGAGAAGTGACCATGTGTCCCTAAGTGCTCCTCCAGTGTTCTGCTTCTGTCTGTAGCTTTGTTTGTTTCAGACACAGGAGAGGTTAAACTGATGCCAGCTCCTCTTTTTTTTTTTTTTTTTCCCCCCACTGCACAAAAGCCGGTTGACCCCTGTGTGCAGACCTATCAGGACACACAAACTGTCTGGGTTTTAGCTGGTGTGGCTTTGTCCCCCCTGTCTGGCTCAGTCCCTCCCTGTCTAGTACAACCAGCCCTGCGGCTAGCAGAGTATTTACTTACATCCTTCAACAGGACAAGGATGCCTGTCCTTACCAACCTCTGCTGAATTGTTTAGAACTTGTAGTTTTGCTAAACAGTTCATCTCCCCACAATGGAATGTTACAGACTATAAAGGAGTCAAACTCCGGATGTGGGACCTAGAACTGCATTATTGCCAGTGTTTTCCTGCAGTATGGAGATAACTGAGCTGACTTTAAAAGAACAAAGAAACCACGTGCAGATAGCAGACAATTCCTCTCTGCACAAATTCCAAGTTGGTCACTGTTAGTGCACTTAAAACAGTAGAAAATATATATACTCACCCAACATGAAGGGGATCTCCAACAGGCTAAATCAAGTGCAGGCACATGTTCTTTCCCAAGTGTTGTGCATGAAGGCTGTACAGGAGATGTCTTCCCCTGTACTGTGCTGGAATGAATAGACTGGCATGAGAACACAAACCTTGTGGAATGCATACTAACTGCACTATCTTCTCCCTGTCTCCTGCACTTGCTTTGAACTATATATGACCCATTTGATGGACAGGAGCAAATGCAGTCATGTGCAGGACTGTGAAGCTTGCTATTTGTTGGCTTAGTAATAGAGGGGGAAAGCATTCTTCTTATTGGCCACTTAACCGTCTTGTTTTTCCCACCCCCTCTCATCCTTTATGGCCATCACTGAAACATGACCCATTGAAAGACTCTAGTTTATTGCCCTGGCTGTTTGGGTGTCTGCACAACCCCTGTTTACAGCCTTAATGAAAAAGCATCACTTCCTATTGTGGGTTTATCTTGCCAGACATGACACCTGCAAATGCAGAATGGTGCTTACTTTTGCAATGTTAGAGGTCAGTTTAGCTATTTCTTCTACACATATTGAAGCGATGTTAAAGATTCTAACCACTATCTGACAAGTCCACTTAAAACAAATGCATTAGCGTTCTTTATGCTGAAATTATTTAGTTGCTTCTTGCTTATGATTAATGTGGTTTTGAATTTTATCACGTGCTGTGCAGTCAGAATTACCATCACAACTATGGTGTTTGACTGGAGGAGAAGTGTCTGTGGACATATCCCTGCTGATACTGGTTGACTTCACATACATTAATTCAATACCCCAGTAGAACATAATGAATATGCCTGCTGTAATCAGATATAGCATTACATTTCCCAGTAAAACAGACAATTAAATGTTTTTTTTATAAATAACAATTTCCCGATGAGCATATACCTATTTATGCATACACACTACACTGCTTTTTCATCATTATTATTATTACTATTTTTTTGTTACCGTCTGTTCGTCCAATGATGTTGCATCAATTGATGGGTTTAAAAGATCCACTCAAACGATGTGAATCCTTTTGCATTTGAAATGTGATTGTTGCGAACACTCAACTATCGTTTGATTGGAGCAATAATCGTGTGAAAAAGCTGTAGCATTTACCCAGCTTAATGGATGGCAGAGCTGATCGTACAACCAGATGGGGAACATCTATAGAGGCAAAACATTGCTTTAGTCTTGACGGAAATTCTGCACTGGGCAATGTATACCGACAAAGGATTAAGACGAGGATAGTTGTTTAAATAAAAATAAATATATATATAAAATATTCATAGATATTTCCTTATGTTCCTTAATAATAATCTCAGTGTATGGATAATGCTGAAGATTAAGCCTAATCTCCTGTTGTTGCTGTACTGCCACTATTCCATATACTGCATTTTGCAAAACTCATGTAACAACAATAACAGCAGCAGCAAAAAGTATAAAAACATACTGTGTGTGTGTGTGTATGTTTGCACTGTGTTTACTTCACTTGAAAACACAGATAGCAAATTTATTCGTTAGAGGAGATGTAGCCCGGCCGTCATCTATTAATCATACAAATTTCTTTCTATTTTAATGCGTGTTACTGGTAGCATGACTGTCAGACACATAAAAATACACACAATGATGTGCTGTAATGACCGACGTGGGTTTTGGTTTTTTTTAATGGCCTTTATGATTTCTTTGTCTTACTATGTATTTCAATGATGAGCATAATTTTGTTGAACATTTGTTATGAAGTTACGTTTTTGAACAATGAATGACACAAATTATAGATTTTGTACCATTAGGTGGATTCATTGTGTAATTATATCTTCTATGACTGTATTATACTGGTTTAATTTACTGGGTGTACATGGTACAAAACACTTTAATTATGTATTTATGATTTCTACATAAACTGGAAATACATTTTAGAATGGAATTTTTATTTTATATTTAATTATTTTACACTTTTTAAACAATGTCTTTATAAATAAATAAAACAAATGTGCCCTAGTTTTTTTTTTCGTGTTTACATAAATGACATTCTGCTGGTATGTGACAGGTGTACAGAGACATAGAAGACCATATAGAGATCATTGATATTTATTGAGAGGATGGCACAGTGCAAATAGACGTCTTTCCAATGAGCATTGAAGATTTGGGGGGTTTAAAACAGGATCTGTATTTTTTTTAGTAGTTCCTTCATCTGCTTTAGAGAGATGGCTGCTTTTATTGCATTTTTCTTTCTTCATGAAGATCAGGTTTCTCTATGTGAACTTCTGCTTCTCCTCATTCAACGTCAGGCGAGGGGAGAGATAACAACATGTGTGCACAGTCTTTAATGGGGTTGGAAACCTGTACATCCGGATCAGTACTTACCCAGAGTTGTTTCCTTTCAATAACCACTAGTATTACCGTCATTCACACATTTTGACATTTGCCCGTGGTAAACCTGAGTGTGAACCTGCACCAAAATACAGAATGGCGCCTTGTGCAATGTACAAATGCGCTGTAATAACTGACAGAAACTGGTCTTACGTAGTCTTGTTTTCTTAATTGCACTGGGAAAATAGCAGCAATTTTCAGACACCTATGGGTTAAAGGACGTTTGTTTATTGTGACATAAAAATAATGGGGGGTTATTTGTATCTTGTACATGTATATATTGCTAACAACATATACTAATTCTTTATAATTAACCAAAACACAGTCTGCCTTTTGTTTACCAGTAGGATTTATATAATTGTGAGGACTGTTATTGAAGCAAAAGGGACTTTTAAATGAAAAGAATGTCAACAGCTTGCTGCATACTTGACTATTTGAAGAAGACTTAACGTGGCATAATTACATGTCGGCCTCTGTGTGACATAACACTCCAGCTTCATAGCCAGTGGCCATTTAACTACATCGGGCTGAGAAAAGCACTTTGTAACCGAGAAGGTAAAAAGCTCTGTTTTGTGCAGTACACTTTATATGAGAATCCTTTACCTAATTTATATACTATAAATTATCACGTTTATATATAATGGCATCATATTATATAGTGCTTTCCAGTTTTTAAATTTAGTTACTTCAGTCCTTGCCCCAATGGAATTTACGGTCTAAATTCCCTAACACACACATGCTGACAGACACAAAACCATGGTTCATTTTTTACACAGCAGCCAGTTAACTTGTTTTTGGAGTAGTGCTAACTACTTGAGCCACCATGCTGCTCGTTATATTAAAGTAAGCTACTGTTGATCATTCTAGACCGGGTCTGGACCCCTGCACGCTTTTCATAGGCAGACTTTATGGCAGATACGCTGCCTTAACACAGACATTTGCAGAGAGAAAGGACCCCAAATAACACCTATCGTACGTAGTTTCGTACGATAGGTGTTATGTGTGGAAATCGCATGCTCCCGGCCCCACCGCCCCACCAGACACCCCAATTACGCAATTTACTTTATATAAACACACTTAAGCTTTTTTTGCCGCTTGGCCTCAGCCCGTATCTTATTTTGCCAGACATATTGATGGAATAATGGACGAGACTGGGCTGTTCTCAGGCCAAGTTGTTAGACCTGTAATCATGTGTATATGGACTCTGTTTGCTAAATGATCAGGTGACTGGGAAATGCATAGTCTTTATTTTTGGCTTTGTCATATGATGCAATTCACTGGAAACGGATATTTTGACACACATGCTATTTAGCTACAAAGTTTCAGAATGAGTTATGTATTTTGTAATGTGTAACAAAGTCTGTTCTTGAAAGTAGGTTGTGTAAATGGTGAGCTTACTTGATTTCATTTTCAATGCTCTATCTGCTCTTTCAGCTGAGAGAATGTGATGCTTTTTAAAATTAAAATGGTAAACAATACTGACATGTAAATCAATCTGGAAGGTATATTTTGTCAAAGCCAGCAGACTTTGAGAGGGGATACTCAAATTAGGTTTAATAAGTAGCTCCTCCAGAGATAATTGTTTTTACTATTTACTATAAATAGATTTTATTTCTAGAATTCTCTGACTTCATATAAATCCATTCTATCAGACTTCCTTTAGTTGACCTTTTTCCATATCATTCTTCAACAAAACCTTTCTCTGTCTCTCGTCTTCTCTCTCCACCCTTTCTCTCTCATACTCTCTTTTTGTCTCTCGTTCACTCATTCTCTCTCTCATCCTCTCTCTCATCCTCTCTCTCCACCCTTTCTCTCTCATACTCTTTTTGTCTCTCGTCCACCCTTTATTTCTCGTCCTCTCTCTCCACCCTTTCCCTCTCATACTCTTTTTGTGTCTCGTTCGCTCTTTCGTTCTCTCTCTCTCTCTCTCTCTCTCTTTCTCGTCTTCTCTTGTTTGTTCTTTCTCTCTCTACTCCTCTCCATATAGCTTTCTCGCTCTCTTCCCTCCTCCATATCTGTCCCTCTCTCTCCCTGTCCTTTATCAATCTACTTACTTTCATCAATCTCCCTTTCTCCATAGCTCTCTTTCCTTCCCTCCTCTATCTTTCTCCCCTCTCCATATCTGTAATAGCATTTGTTACACCTTTCATTAATGTATGCATAGGTTATTAAAAAAATAATAATTCTGCAGAGCCTGAAGCTGTGGGGGGGATGAAACTGAAATATAACTTTAAGACTCTCCTACTAGCCAGAGAATACACTTATATACTGCTTCAAATGTTATCTGTAGATACACAATGCCATAACCCCTCTTGCCACAAACACTGTTTATGCCTCAACCATGCTGAAAAAATATGGAAGTGTTTGCTTTCATTGAAAAGTATTGCTTGCACCTTTACTCATTGAGATATATGAGGTCAGCTGATCCATCTTTACACCCTTTCCCCTGCCTTTCAGTCATAACTTACTAATACCCCTTTCACAGCACACCAAAAAGCCGGGTTATAGCTGGAGCAAGCTGTAACAACCCGAGTCAAGGTGCAGTGTGCAGGGTTCCGGGGTGCTCGAATTGGACCCGGGGAAAAGAAGGTCCAGCCCGAGTAGACAGTCCGTGTGAAAGGTGTGAGCAGGGTTTCTCAATCCTGGTCGCACACACAAAACCTGATGGTGAGGGTTTGTTTACTATTGCTATGGCCGCCTCACACTGTAAGGGCAGAGCCGGGTCCCGGAATTTCCAGGGTCAACCCTGCCGTGTGAGAGGGATCTGTTAGACATGTCAGTATCTCTGGTTGTAAGACCCGGGATGTTTCCAGCGAGGAGATGATGAAAGCGGTTTAAGCAACTGTGTAACAGCCTAAGGCCATAGAGACAGTAATCAGTAAGCAATAAATGCACTACATTATATATGTAGTCATTGTGCATTATGTCACATGTGAACTGAATGACAAGTCCTGACGATATTATGATGGCAATACAAGTAACAAGTTCTGTCATTGCTGTATTGTTTACCAGTGTGTTTGTCCTGCCTGCTGTTTTTCCTGTGTCTCATTTCTCTCTGCTCCTGTATGCAGACATTCTCTGCAAGAGGTCATAGCAGGACAAAGCTGTCCGGCTGGATGGTATTGTGCTCCTCAGAGCAGCACAGTGCAATGTCATCATAGGCAGACAGTGGCGAAGTGCTGGTGTGACGGCGTCCTAAGCTTACAGGGTCCTTACTGCTCATAAATATCCATAGTATATGGATTTCATTATTAAAGGGGACTATCCTGACATGAACTCTGTATTGTATGTTTCAGCTTTTTTCATTGTGCAAGGAAAACGGGTATAAAATCAAAGGCCCGTATTCACACCTAAGACAGAGTGAGGTGCGGACTGATCCTAAGCTGTGGTCCTGCCCCTAACCCGTACCCGGTTTTAAGTACCTTATGGCACTAACAAGTGCAATAGGGCTACCTTATCTAACCGTGCGTAGTTTGCTTCTTAAGATGGAAAATACGGACGGACGTTGCCTATCCCTGCCCTCCCCGGCTAATATAAAGCCCTCCCTCCTCCCACTTCTACCTAGTCACTCCCCGATGCGACTTAAGGCCACCTCGTTCTCACTAAACTTCTCTGTGCGTTATTTAAAGACCGCTTGGAGGCAATCTACCTACCTAACTAGCAACTAACGGGAAACTCTGAACCTAAGAAGCAGATGCTTCTTAGGTGTGAATACGGCCTAAAGTGTCTAAAAAAAAAAGTACTACTTTCTTAATACAGACCGGCAGCGCGATACAGTCCATGGGGGGATGCAATGCAGACCGGCGCCAGGCTGGAGAGTCGCCAGCTATCCCCTCCGCTCCCTGCTATAGTGGCAGGCAGCTCATACAGCTAATACAGATAATTTAGAGCATTGCACACATAACATGCACACTATTTATTTGTACTATGTGTATATTACATGGGGCAAACCCAGGATTTATGGAAATAGGTTATGATCATAAAATAATCTGTGGTCGTATCATTAGATAAACATTCTGTTGTTCAGTCGGGTGTTATTGTTCAATTATAGCAGACGTTGTTGTGAGCCGTATTAAGTGCATGTAGATAACGATGGGCCGGATCCATAATTTAATAACATTACGCGACTTTCGTAAATCAGATTTAGTGTAACAACTGTGTATGCGCCGGGCAGATGTTATGTAGCAGATCTCCTGCAATTCCGTACACAATGAGTTCATGGCCAAACAGCGCCGCTGTCAAAAAATTCGGGACTTGTGACACAGCCGCAGCGCCCAACCCCCTATGTGACGTCATTGGTGAGGGGGTGCCACGGACTTGCTTTAACAGTGAGGTGGTGCGCAGAGAAGTTCTTCGCTACTTGGCAGGCCCCGATCAGCTCCGGGCCTGGGACAATAGTCCCGGCTGTTTCCCCCTGATGGAGGCCCTGTGGGAAGGGGGAGCTATTTTAATTTTACGGTATGGGTTGGGTTTGCAACTTCCTTGCAGCATACGATGGCGATCTGTGCAGAAATTTAAGGTAGCCTTATGGCCACGAAACTTTACCAAAATTCGCACGTGAGAGGGAAGTGACCTGGGAATGCATTTATCTCTTACGTGCGGACTTCTGGATCTCCGTGCGTACAGAACGCGTGTATATCCGGCCTTCTGACACAAGAAAAATTGGACTGGGTCCAGGTTTAAGAGTTCTGACCATTTTCTGCAGGCTGCGAGTAGAAATCACTCTTCATTTGCTTCCGACTTCCAGCAGGGATCTGGATCCTCAAGATCCAGATTTCGGTGCTGGAAGTTGATCTGACGTTGGGGCAGATTGGGACAATGGGCTGGATCCAGATTTCAGGGGAAACATATTTCATCTGTTGCAAACAGTATTAGAGTTGAGAGGTGATGTTTCCTATCCCAAGTCTAAATAACAGTGTGATAGTAAAGCTGGTCAGTATCTGTGTGCAGTAAACAATTCAATGCTATATCCGTGCATGCAAAGAATGCAATTAACTTGACTCCCCCTGAAATCAACATGGTTTTGCCCAGGTGTAACTTTCCTCTCTTAATTTCAAGCTGTTTCTTATGTCCGCATGGTGGGAGGTTTTTAAATCATACAGTAAGGGCTTGGCTAAGCCATTACGCATGATTCTCATTTACGTACCAACCCCATTTTCAGTGGGGCTGGGGTATGAATCTTAGGGTAGGTTCCTTGGAGTGTAGGTAGGTCCCTTGTGTGTGAGAGTAGTGGTCTCCTCCGGCACACACAGGACTAAGACTTCAGCAGAGATTCTTAGCAAGGCCCCCTTTGCAGCTTAGCAGCAGTGTCCGGTCCATTGTTTTATTGAATACATTAAATACAGAATGTAATGATTAGAGTATCGCCTGTGCCAAAGACTTGCCTGATCGTGTGACATATTTCTGTGTATTTTTGCATGCACTTGTCCAGTACAGACACGTCTGCAACTGCAGCTATTTATGTTAGAACACGTCCATTACACGGCTGCAACTGCCTGCAACCGAAGAAGGGTTGTATTAATGTAGCCCATTTGCTGGGAAAGTGTGTTCCTGCAAATAAGCCCAATGCAGACCTCCAAGGGCTTACAATTTCAGCCCAATCATTTGAACCAGCTACAGGGCATGTGTCCAAGAAGATGCTGATGGATGAGACTCCAAGCTTATATGAGGCCATTGGATGGACATTTAAATCTGCCGTCCCTTTACTAAAGGCATGCCAATGTTGCTTATGCTATGTGTTGACTGCCTAAGTATTTCAGATGAAGCACAACGCTTTTTAAAAATATTCATTATATTTTATTAACTACATTAAATTGATTAGTTGCTTATTACACTACATTTTGTACATTTCTCTTGTCAATTAACAGAGGATACTCACATAATGCATAACTAACATTTTCATTATACAGAACAGTGGAATAATCCTGCACTTGGGTCTGGATGACTGGGGAAGAGAATGGAACCTCATTGTGCTTGACCATTGAAGCAAATATTAAGCAAATAATATTAAAATGAATTAAGCAAAATGTGTGTTACCCGGAAGTCCACAATTGCGTATTGATTCTATTTGCATGGGATTTTTCTCAGCTGGCTGCATGCTTTTTAGTTCTCCATCTAACTCTGGCCCAGAATTTTTTTGTGGTTTAGGTTTCCTGTTTTTTTTTTATATATTTTTATTTATTTATTTTTTATAAATTTTTTTGTGGTTATAACGTGTTTCATGGAAATGCATGGATAGTGTTTGTTATATGTATTGCTGCCTTTTTTTTTTCTTCTGCCTTTGTTCAAAGAACCAATCTGTCTCTATCATCTGGCACCGCATACCAGGGTACAATTTACTTTCTTTATTTGACTAGAATTGGCAAACGAGAGATCTGCCAGTATGAAACAGTGGTGGCTGGAAAGTCAGACCATCCTGGCCATCACAAGAAAAAAATAGGACACAGCTGTGGAGTTCTGGAGGCTAAAACATAGACTCAATATGTCTGAGAAAATTACATCACGCTGACTCTCTACAGAACGGCTCTGAATTTGTCCTTTTCTTATCTTTTCAATAATGTTGCTGAATATTCATAAATGTCTAATTACAGAATGCTGGTCTTTAATATCGGCTCTCCCACTCTAAAAATTAAATACCACTGTTCTACCTTATCTTTTTATCTCATTAAAGCCTAAAGTCTAACTCCCTTCTACAAACTGTGTACTTTTAGTTCCCTGGTTGCCTTGGAACCTATGGCTTCATGAAGCTTAGCAAAACCCTTATGGAAGCTCTGTGGCATGAATATTTTATTAATCTGTCCCTTATAGGAACCTAGAAAGTGACGGCAGATAAGACCCACATGGCCCTTTCAGTTTGCTTAGTTGTCTATTTAAAGCTATACTAGATCCTATTTTACCCATAGTTGCCGACTCTCCCGGAACGTCCGGGAGACTCCCGGAATCCAGGGAGATCTCCCGGACTCCCGGGAGAGGACCCTTTTCTCCCGGAGACAATACAATGTCCGGGAATAGTATTATTCCCGGACACTGTATTGTCACATACACAGTGCCCGGA
>WWET01003343.1:49237-66270 GCA_011038615.1 Limnodynastes dumerilii | reverse complement strand
ATATATATATATATATATATATATATATATATATATATATAGATATATATATATCTCAGTATAGCAGCTAAATGTTTTCAAGATAGTACCAATTCCTGAACGCCTCCGGTTGGGGTGGTAATATGGCATAAAATGGGTAGACTGCAGTGACTGTTCAATCAGGAAGTTCTATCTCCCTGGACCTCTACAATTCTCTGATCCTGAAGATTTTTCAGTAACAATAAGGGATGCAATGCATGGACTGCATGGAATACAAAACAACAGTTATTTCCCTTTCACACTGAGATGGGGACCTGGGAATAATAACTGACTCTGAGTATTCCCAGGTAAGACCCAGATACAGTGCGGTATCAAAGGTTGTTCACAGGTCATTTAACCTGGGTTCCATTAAAAGTATCAAAATTGGGAGATGGGAATTGCTCTCTGCCTTTGCAGACACAGGTCCGGTGTGAAAGGCAGTGACCAGGGATTTACCTGGGACAAAGGTGCAGTGTGAACGAGTAGAAACTGTGTTTGTTATCCCGCCTGGGACCCAGGATATTGGTGTGAAATGGGGTATTACAATGTGGATTAAAATTCTCTTCTGCGTTTTCTATCTGAAACCATCTCTGTTCGCCTTACAAGCAACCATGTTAACCATTTATAATGTTGTGAGCTAAAGAATAAGAGGTTCAATTTCAATATATTCCAGCCTCCAATATACGTGTTGTTGTACAGTTAAATCCACAGTGAAGATGTTTTATCAGGCTATTCATAGATCAAAAGAACTTAGTAGTTAATGCTTCTTATTTAATTTCAAGCCAGTTTTTTTTAATGTAATTTTTATTTGTTATACCTGTTAGCTATAATATAACTTCCATTATACTGTTTGGTTATTTTGCTGTTCGTACCAATCAGCTAAACCAGCATAACAATTTTGCATAATAATTTAGCATCTTTGTCCTATTTACATATTGAATTAGCAAGTGATTGTCACAATCTCAGAGGAGACGGAGAATTCATTTTGCCTGCCCCCCATCATAGACTGTGGTATGTTTAGGCTTTTGGGATTTGTATTTTGTTTTAAGGTTATCTTGGGTGCTACCCATCCTTTGGAGTGGTTTTATGTCATCCTTCACCCTTTGTATCTCCAACCAAGGGCAAGACGCTGTTTCCGAATTAGATTCGTTTTAATAAGCCTAATAAAAGGTAAAACATTTAGGCATATTGTAAGATATTATGTGATGACATTAGCAGGCTGCGTCTTGTTATCTACAGAGAATGTTCTGTGCAATGGCTGCTGATAAAAGTCATTGGGTAAATTCTCCCCACGCACTTCTTGTTCTGACAAAACCTACGCTGGCAAGAAAGGTTAGAGGAGGCAAAATAGCAGCAAAAGAGGTTATGTCAGGGAGTAACTGGAGCAGCAGAAATGGTTTGTGCAGCCTTGTTGAGGGCTGTTATTTCTGTAGGCAATGAGTGGGGAAGGTGTTGATACAAACTGACAGATCTGGAGCAACAATAAACCCGCAGCGAGCAGGAAACAAGAGCTAGCCGCCCAATGGCTGCAGTCGAAGCTCAAGGACTGATGTAACATGGTGCGATCCATGGGGAGATGCGCAGTGGAACTGAAGCAACAGTAAGGTTTTGTGAATTGCTGGTGGGAGGGGGTGTCTCGGTGCACTTTGAGGTAAGGGTTTGTGCATTTTAGAGGAAGAATCTGAAACATGTAGATTGTCTTTTATAGAAGCCAGTCTTAACTATTTATGTTTAAAGCTCACTTTAGATTAAAACCCTGTTTTAGATGGCATTACAATATATGCATTTGATCCACAATGTAAAGTTTAACAAGATTGTTTTAATATATACATAATAAATCCTATGTCCGATCAAAAGGCCTGTCCACTTGGAGGCCATTCCTTAATCTATCGTATTGGTCAGTGATTACCAACCTCTCCTTAACTGCTGATCCTTCTTTCCAGGTGGTAACTTTGTGTTATACATTTAAACTGCAAAGAGTAGAATCCAAGTATTACACCACAGCTGTCCAATCAGAATCTGGCAGCTTTGATGCATAGAATAGCTCATTTCCACCAATACTGCTGCCTAGAATTTTCATTGAGTAGAATCTGCAGTCATGTGATAGGAAAGGTACACAAAGAGCAGTACCACAGATCTTGTAAAAAGGATATTTTGTAAATGGGGGGGAGGGTTGTCCCTAGTTAGCCCCCAATACTCCAAACACAGTGCAGTGTGTTTCCCCTAATCTTTTTTTTTTTTTTTTTTTTTTTTAAGCTTGAACGCTTTATAACTCAGGGCTAGCTGTATAGTGCTAGAGTGCCTTTAGCTTGGCTAGACTGACGGACTTCAGTACATTCATGTCAGAGTAGAAATTAAAGAGTCAATACATGTATGCTAGAACTCAAATACATTAGGCTGTTTGTATGAGGCTATCCTCTTATCTAGGTGTTTTTAGAGATAAAAAGTAGCTAACTTGCCATTCTTTCCGTAAAATAAAATGTTGAAACATTAGTTACACACATTTGCAAATATATGATAAGCTACCTGCCACTTTCAAGGTTTTTCTGCTACAGGCGGCCCCAACACGAAACAATGAGAGACCCAATGTTGCGTCATATATCGTGTATTTAAACTGAGAGCTGAGGCCCGCCCTTATAGTCTTCAAATCAATTCCTTTGGCCCATCACCCACTGCTGACCCCAGAGATGTTTCCAATCAAAATTACACAAAATGGTGGTTGCTCAAATCAGTTTATAGGTAAATAAACAGGTGTATGAAAGGCTGGATTAAACCACATAGAAACGTGCCTGTCATAACCTATAAGTTGATATGAGCAACCACCATTTTGTGTATGTATTCCCCTGGCACCAATGATATTCTGATAACCAGGGCCTGCCTAATGTTTTTAGGCTCTTGTGAATATGAATTGTAGGTCTGGATAGATTACAATGCGTACTGATCAGATAGCATGGGATTTATGTGTTTGTGTGGACCAAAGATTTGGGCATCACCTGATCTGACAGCTCCCAAAATGGAATATCCAGTCTTTAGTTTCTAGAGAGCTGTTTTTCAGTGGTGTTTAGAACATATCAGATATTATAAATGGTATATTGTTAATTACAAGGTGAGGAATATTAGCGCTTTTTGTGTACTACAGTAAAATGCTTAAAGAAATGATCAGTGAATGTTTCTAAGGTAATATAATTGCAGTATTGAGCTTTATTCTCCTTTGTGGAACTGTTTTGTAAAACATAGAAGCAGGTATTGTGCAGCTGAAAACAACAAACCCTTGTTAAACAGTGGCTTTGTTAAGAAAAATAAAAACGAAGTAAGTTTGCACCTGGATAAACTATGTTGTAATGTAATGAACGCAAATTACATTGCAGCATAGTTTGCTTTGCATTTGGATATACACATACTGATCAGCTTTATTTATACATAATTCATTACAAGAAAAATAAATAATTTTTTATATTTTCATATTTTTCTGTAAATAAATGTTTCTATTGCTTTAAAACATAAACACTACACATGACGCTTCCGTTCTGTTTATGTCAGTTTTAAACCCTATCATACACATTATACAACCCTGCACTTGCAGAGCGTATTTGGAGATGTAGCAGCAGAGAGCTTGCTGCTTTGTGTCCGTACGCCATGTGCCGTTATTTACTTCCCATCCAGATGTCTCGTTTACTTGCACATGTGGATTAAATGTACCGAACCCTCCATTACTTCACGCATGAGGTGCTACCATCAGATCTGGATTGGGGCCAGTGGGTGTACCCTGGTGGTATATGGCCTCAGATGGTTTCCTGCTATCTCTTTATTCTAAAGTAACAATAGCCTGTGGGACAATATATGGAACAACTGGCACCTTAATGGCTTAAAAAATGGATACATGGAAAGGACAAATTATCTACTAACCTAAATTATTGCTAGTTCTCAGCTGAAACAGCTGATGACTTTGTAAAAATGAAGGTTCTGGGAAGTAAACACATTTAGGGATAACATTAAAACATATGATCAAAATCCATCCATTTATTTTCTCTAAAGAAACAGAATACTTTGTCACAGCTGTCAGTACAGAAAGACATGTGAAAAGTACTTTGCAAAGTAGTCTGTCCTAGAATGATAAACCACATTTGACCTGTATAAAGCTGCCAACTGTGAACTGCTGAGGGTGTCATTTGTAATACAGATAACAACGCCAATCTGGATTGTGAATGCTCTTATTTGACCTGAAGCTAGAAGAGAAGTGCGAAAGATTGCATATTGATAAGAGCCGGTTGGGGTCATATTCTAATTGGAGTTATAGGTTATGATCCGAAGGTCTTCTTGTAAAAACTTGTGAAAACTGATGTCCATAAAAGGTAGGATTGAATCAATGTATACTATTTAGTATAGATAAAGATTAAAAAAGAGATAGAAGGCTCTGTACAAACATATATGGAAATCAAATGAAGCATTTAATATGCTATTTTAGGAATATACTAGGAATAATTATGATTCTATACAAATCTAACAAATATTTTGTATTAGTAATATTACAGTACACATACTTTTAATGACCCTGATTCACACCTATGAAGCAGAGGGCGTCTTAGGTGCGTATTTTTCCATATGTAAGGTGTGCGCATGTGTAGTCATACTTACTACGCAAACTACATAGCAGCTCCCTGCTGTAATTACGCATTTGTGTGCACGCTTTGATAACCACTTTTTCCTTATTCAGTCTTCCGACAAGATTCCAGAATTTTACTTTAATTGTGGGTGCATTAGATGTCTGGATCAGTATCCAGTACTAGTAATAATAGTAACTTGTCTCAGAAGTATGGTTCCAGTGCAGTCCTTTGAATCCTTTGCTCTGGGATCTAAAAGTCTGGATCTATTTTAATTTTTTTTTTTTTTTACTATTTTACACTTGAGATGGCATAAAAGAAGAAAGGACTAAAAAGAAGTAGTAGAGTAGAAAACAATTAATAGGATTTTAAAAATTCAATTTTGAGGTATTTTAATACATTGGGACCGTATTCACAAATAGGGTCTAATTCCGTATGTTATCTGCTGCTGCGGAGGCTATCGTATCGATCCACAATCACGCATGTCGGAGAGCAGGGCACTTTGCAGGAGTTACGCTGCCACAGACCTGCCTTTAAGTCAAATGCCTCCCATACCCTGCCCCTACTGTATGATTTAAATCAGGGCTTCTCAACCACTAGTACCATTGGTGGTATTTAGAGCACTGTCTGATGGTACCCGGGGAAACCAGGTGCAATTCAAAGTGGCAAAGTTGATATTTAAAAAAGCATCCAGAGGGCTGAATGGATTGTGTAGAAATGTGCTTTAAAACCACTACAAATATTTGTGCGTTGCGTGTGTGTTTACATGATCTGCAAAGTGGTACTTATTCTAATTTCGTAGTAGATAACTGGTACTCCCCTGAAAGAGGTTGAGAACCCGCTGACCTAGACTATGGAATACCATCCTCTCCTATGCGTGTGCGTGTGTGTTTACATGATCTGCAAAGTGGTACTTATTCTAATTTCGTAGTAGATAACTGGTACTCCCCTGAAAGAGGTTGAGAACCCGCTGACCTAGACTATGGAATACACCTCCATCCTCTCTTTAGTGGTATGCAGAAGAGCATCTCGACAAGTTGTGTTGAACTGAATTGGTCACTCTCTTGTCAGAGTAGAACAGGAAATGGGAGACTACATTGTCTACAGACGCACCACAGCTGGACACTTGAATATTGGAAAAATGTTGCCTGCTCTGACAAATGTCAATTTTTGCTTCTAGTTTGACTAATATAACATTCATCTACAAATCCTTCCTGCTTGCATCGTGATCATGGTGGCAGTGAGGACATTTTTTTTTCAGAACATTCAACCCCATTTAGCTAGCCTCTCTGAGTGAGCATTGTGAGTCCCTGCTGCGATCTACTTCACTGCAAAGTAGGGACAGCCGAAAGTTGCTTTTCGGCTGTCCCTATTTCGAATGGCAGCAGTATGAGAATTTCTTTTAATGAACGAGTGAGTATACGATTCGCATACTCACCAATTCATTGTCTGAAGTGATGCCACCGGACCCTCTCTGGGGACTTAGGGTTAGGCTGCGGGGGGGGAGACTTAGGGCTAGGCTGAGGGTAGGTGATTTAGGGTTAGGCTGCGGGGGGTGTACTAAGGTTAGGGTTAGGGAGTTGGGTTCGGTGCTCCGGGGATCAATTTCAATGCCTCATCAAGGCATAAGCAATCAATATCCCTGCCAGTTTGGAACTGGCTGGGAGCAAACGGTCCTATCGAAATAGGGCCGTTCGCAACGGGGACCCACACTCCTGAGTGAGTGACTAGTAATGCCCTCTACTGTCAAACCAGAAAACTGCTTAAGTGTCACTGAATCTTAATGCCAGTGTTGGTCTGTTAAGGAAATGTAGCTGCAAAGCTGTGTATGATATGAATGGCCATGTTGCGAATGTGTATGTTATTATTGAAATGCAGTGATAAAACCCAATTTATTTTAAAAAAAAAATATTAAAAAATCAGCCAAATTCCAGACCAAAGCTATATTATTTAATAATATATTATAAATAAGCTAGATTATTTTAGTGTTAAAATGTCAGCGGTGAAGAAGCAATCACAGTTAAATTATAATGTAAACACATTTTCATAAAATACTAGTAAAGACAGTGTCCATGGCAGGCATTTTATTGGTGTTACCATTTTGGATACTTTTCAGGGATTACATTTATCTCTTTTCTACTTAAGAACAGTGCAACCTAGTGGTCAATTTTTGAAGTGACAAACATGCTTTGTTAACATTGGTCCTGTAAATCCATACTGTAGTAAACGGAGGATCATTTAAGGGATGACGGTGGATATTTGTTTTTTTTTTTTATCTTCCCCAAATAGTCCCCCCAAAAATAATCCTATAGTTATTTGTTTAATAGAGTGCTGTAAATGATAGTTAGAAGCCAATTTTAAACTAGGACATTCAGGTTATTGATAGTTTAGAAGTAGAAAATTGACAGCGCTTATAGTAACATTATTATATAATTTAATTGATTTAATTGAAAACCACTTGTTTCTTATGGTGGCTGTAATCAACTGATTAGACACTGGCAAAAATAATTAAATAAAACATTTATTTATTCAAACCTTATGACATAAAATATACACATACATATAAAACATGGACCAACCTTATTTATATTTCACTAAGAACCCTTAATAGAGTCCCACTTTAGATATATATTCCTAAAATGCAACCCTTATTTTATATATAAAACACAATATTGGATATTGCTGGTACGGTCATAACATAAGATATATATTTTGATAGCTGGAAAATCACAGGTGGTTAAAGTGCTAAGCTTATAATGATTTTTACTGTTCCACTGGTGTCCGCGTTGGTCCCGGTTATTACCCAGTAATATATGGGCAGTAGATGAATTCGGTCCCCGCTTCCAATGGTATTTAGTATTTATGTAGATACAGAGCTGTGGTAGGCTATCAGAAATAAGCCATTCAGTTCAACATATAGGTAGTGAAAGTTGTGCTTACGGTACCGGCACTCTTCTGAAGCCGCCACGGATGGAGAAGTCTGTTCAGCAGCTATCAGTGCTCCCTTACGTTTGGATCCCCAGGGGAGACACGTGCAGTTTAAAAGACCTCCGTGGGTGGCCAGCCCCGGGTGGTGGGCGGGTCTCTTTCCCGATTGTAGGTTTAACAGGATCCAATTACCAGTCAATATTTCTTGAGGTAATAGATAATATAACAATTTAAAAGTTCATCAAGGGCTGCAGATTATAGGTCCACGAATATTGCTTGCTTACGCGTTTCGTTCTACGCTGAGAACTTTATCAAAGCAGATAATAGCCTACCACAGCTCTGTATCTACATAAACACTAAATACCATTGGAAGCGGGGACCGAATTCATCTACTGCCCATATATTACTGGGTAATAACCGGGACCAACGCGGACACCAGTGGAACAGTGAAAATCATTATAAGCTTAGCACTTTAACCACCTGTGCTTTTCCAGCTATCAAAATATATATCTTATGTTATGACCGTACCAGCAATATCCAATATTGTGTTTTATATATAAAATAAGGGTTGCATTTTAGGAATATATATCTAAAGTGGGACTCTATTAAGGGTTCTTAGTGAAATATAAATAAGGTTGGTCCATGTTTTATATGTATGTGTATATTTTATGTCATAAGGTTTGAATAAATAAATGTTTTATTTAATTATTTTTGCCAGTGTCTAATCAGTTGAATTGTTACTATAAGCGCTGTCAATTTTCTTCTTCTTTTTTACGTATTAGTAGTTCCAAATTGTTCGTTTTTGGAATAAGTGGGGAGAAGGCACTTTCTCCTCAGATGGCAGCTTTCTTACTTATATATTAATTTTTTGATATTTTAATATTTTTAATTATTTTTCTAGCGCCCATAAGTTTTTTTTACTGTATATTATTGATAGTTTAGCTAGTAAAGTCTTGTTACAGGATTGCTAATGACATATTTTAATATTTATGTAATAATGTCCTCTGTTTTTCTTTCTTATAAGCAAGTCCTTATATAAATATAATACGCATATTTGCATTTTTAATGTAATTGGAAAATCCTATTACTGTGTTGTAAAATAAAATTTTGTAATACCAAATGAAACAGTGCAACATAGTGACAGAATTATCAGGAGGATAAATGATAACTTGCATTACTTTTATAAGCAATTACATTTGAAGAAGCACCTTTACAGCCACATAGGAACAGATGAGCTCTAAAAGTTATCGGCTATCAACTTCTAGGTATACTGGACTGGATGTGATAGTGGATTTTTAATTATTTACCAACAGATTTTATGTGTATATATATATATATATATATATATATATATACATACATACAGGGTGAAAGTGAGGGGATATTCCATACCGTCACTTCTCCCACTGATTTACTTGAAAAGTGATACATTTTCATTCACTTCTATTATTTCTAAATTTCCATACCACTACTGTGTATATACACTCATTAATCATTAATATTCATCACCTTCCTGTAAGCGTCTTTAGTGAGTGACAATATACACTCAGGAGCTGATCCGTGGTTGATGTGGAATGTGGATGCGCTATACATCAGATCCAGTGTTTCCGCTGTCTCTGGATAGGACGCAGTAAATAGCGGCAGCTGTTGAATCTGAGCTGTATGTGCAGAGGTTGTGGTTGTGTTGCAGCAGCATAGAGCAGATTGTCTGATTGTGTGTGTGTGTATATATATATATATATATATATATATATATATATATATATATATATATAGTTATTACATAGGACTTTTACCATTTAAAAAAATCATCATAATACAGGACTGGGTTAGTAAAGCTGGGCACACACGAAAGTTATTATTACTCCGATTGTGTGATTGCCGATAAACAGAACGATTTTCCCCTAGGGAAAGGTCCCAATATCGTCACCATACACTGTAGAGGCTGGGAGCGATAATCTCTGCAGGAGAGCCTGCAGCTAACCTATTGGCTGGCTGCAGTCTCTCTCTGATTGACTGGGTCTTCTGTCAATCTCGACAAGAGACCCATGCAGTCAGTCTATTGGCTAGCTAAAAAAAAAAATTGTGAATGGAGAAGAAAGGATAGTATGAGAGGTTCTGCAGTGCCGTGCAAGAACTCTCACACTGACAGGCTGCACAGCGCTGCGTCCTCTCTCCCTCTGGGTAACCCAGACAGAGGCATAAAGGACACAGCAGTGTGTGGTGTTCTTCAACACTGTGTCCTTTCTCCCTCTGCACTGCAGAACGCTAGGCCCTTCGCAGCTAGGGTCCGATTATCAATCGGGAATTGCATTGATGGGATAATCAGATGCTATCTTTTTTTGGGAGTTTTGTCTGCGTTATAAAACAAAATCTTTCCCGTACACTAGAGCGATATTCGTCCCAATCTACAATAATTGGGTATTGGGCTAATAATCGCTCTAGTGTGTGGCTTACAATCTCTAGCGGACTCCCAGTGTATCAATGCAGCTGTCATTGCGTGCTTGGAAAATAACTCCCATTGCTTGCACGAACTCCAGGACCCAAACTTTCCTGTCTTCTTCACACTTAAAATGGCGATGGATCAGATGTGCGGCTCTATATGCCCTGCAAATTCCCGCCCCTTCTGTACATTGTAATAAACCTTTCCACTTGCATGGGCAACCTGTCCCAATTGGGTAACTTTATTGTTGGTTTTTAAGAGACATTCAAGTTTTTCTTGTAGAGGCCATTTCAACAATCCTAATGCATTCTGCTACAATTGTGGTGAATATTCTATGCAACAACTAAAATGATTTTTAATGGGGTACTGAGTGTCTCAAAAATCAGAGACAATGGAAGTCACGTATGTGCAGGGTCTAAAATCACGCAAGTTAGAGAGGAGTGTACACCCCTGTCAGAACTTAAATGTCCATAACCCTACCTTTTACTTTTCCGCAGTGATCTGCATCCATCCAGCGTCATAGTTATAATCAGCACCACAAAGTTACCCCCAAAAGCACTGTAAAATGATTGGGAAGTGTTATAAGTTTTGTGTTTTATTTTTAGTCAAAAGAGTAAAGTCAGAAAAAAAGTAGAAATGTTATTTTTATAGTGGCTGAATGTAAGATTCATTTTAAAGGCATTAATGCCTATTTTGTTTAAGTCAGCTCATTGGATCAGAGAACACATTAGTTTTTGTGAACCTCTTTGTTCTAAATGCAAGTTACAACTAAATGGAAACAATTCATTCCACAATGTACTTTGTCCTCATTTTTGCAATCAACACCCCCTGGCCAGCTTCATTCCACAAAGTGCCTGAGTGCACAGTAAGACATTGTACATTTGAATGCCGGACATTAGGATAAAAATGCATCAATGTATTATTTGTGCAATTGGTTGAATATTCAGGATTGCGCTTGAAGTAGGATGATTTATCTCTCCCTTTTTTTCAGGTCAATTTAGGCTACAGAGGGTATACAAAATGCTGCTAACTCCCTTTTGGTATCAGATTACAAGCATTGCCAAATTTTTACTGTATAGTGGCAAAGGGATTTGGCAGACTAGTGTGTGATTAGGACCTACTTGAGTGTAATAAAATAATAAAATGGATCCATTTGTCTAGCTTGATTCCTCCAGAAGGAGAGGTGAAATCCATGGTCATCAATTCCCATGGGTAGGGCAGTGGCTAAACTTTTCCCAGTTGTTGGGTAACTTTTGGGCTAGATTTACTAAACTGTGTAATAGGAAAAATGGAGATGTTGCCCATAGCAACCAATCAGATTCTAGCTGACATTCTCTAGTATTCAATAGGAAAGTGAGAGCTAGAATCCCATTGGTTTCCTTTTCCGCAGTTTAGTAAATCTAGTACTTAGTCTTCTGTGCATTGAAATAGAGAAAATCTCTTTACAACAGGGCTCAACATTTTTTATTTATTTAGAAGCCAGGCCAAAAATGTATGAATTCGTCACTGCTCCGTGCTGGCTCTCTATGGGCCTGATTCACTTGCTGGAAGAGAAGCGCACAGCAACATGATGCTGTCCGTGTCTCATAGCGCCTGATTCAGAGTTAAGAAGGATCTTGGGCCGTATGTAGAGATCTGGCCGCATTGCATATGCGGCCGGAGTTTTTTGATATGAGCTACTGCGCATGCGCAGTAATTTTGTTATGACATCTACGTTACTTGTTGCAATGTAGATTGCGTATACGCGAACGATACGTCGTAACAAAAAAACTGCATGCGCAGTAGCTCATATCCATAGCTCATATGCAATGCGGCCGGAGCTCTGCATGCGGACCCTTAAAAATAAGAGAGGAGAGTTACTCCTGGGCTTAACCATGTTGATTGCAGGGGAAATCATATTTCATCTGTTGCAAACAGTATTAGAGTTGAGGGGTGGCGTTTCCCAGCCCAATCTAAATAACAGTGTAATCACCATGGTTTTGCCCAGGAGTAACTTTCCTCTCTTATTTTTAAGCTCCTTCTTTAAGTCTGAATCAGGCGCTATGAGACACTGACGTCTGCATCATGTTGCTGTGCACTTCTCTTCCAGCGAGTGCCTGCAGCCTCTGAATATAGACATTGGGCCGGATCCAGAACTACGTCCGTCTTCCATAGACGGACGTAGTTCAATAAGCAGTAGCTACTGCGCATACATAGTAGCTATCGTACGTAATCTGCGTATCGTTTCGATACGTAGATTGCGTATATGCGGTTTAAAAGACTAAACTGTTTATTGAACTACGTCCGTCTATGGAAGACGGACCTAGTTCTGGATCCGGCCCATTGCTTGGACCGTCATGCAGAGCCTTATTATAAGTGGGGGGTCAGACCATCTCTGTGTCCATGGCTGCACTGATAACTCTGGAAGTCCAGGCTCCCAGTGTGGCCGCATCGCTCAAACTGGCGCCCAGGTTTTGATGAGCCCTTCTCTACAGTATACATCTGGCTCATTTTATAACAAACTGCATACTTATATATAGTATAGTATGGCACACATTATGTAAACATGTATTAAATATTGTTGTAATACACACACATTCTGAATCACTGTTATGATAATGTATATTACTATGTATAACGTAGCTCAGTGTCTTCTGTCCACTATTCTAGGGCTCTTAGGTTGTTGGAAGAATCCCAGCTGCAGTTACACCAGACCCTGTCACACTGTGAACTCTAAGGTCATGTGGACAAACATTACCAAACACTAACATGTGTATTACATGTACAAAAATAGTTTCTGCTCGGGAAACCACCTGACCCCTTCACTCTGTTTGTATACAGACAGCTGCATGTGGATTGTAGCTACTACACTATTATCTACACAGGCTATAATATATATTAAGACCGTTATAATAACGCATTGCCTGCTTGTCACAAGTTAGAAGCTGGAATATAGAAAAATACAAAGTTTACAAAAAAAAGATCTCTTTCAGTACTGTTTATTTATTTACTTTTTTATTTTTATTGCATTCTCCTTTTCTCTTATAGCCGCATAAAATATGCAAAACGGAGGCTGTCTCCTGCCTCTGAAGTTCATGTGGGACTTGGTATTGGGCACTTGTGAGTTTGTAAGGTGGACTTGAAGACATAGCTATCATGCATTAGCAGCTAATCTGATGCAAACAGTGAATGCACAATCACACAACAATTGGTTGATTTGCATAATGGCTATTTGCTATAGGTACGCAAATTGCTGTCCTCCTTACTTTACAACAATAGGGCTTTACATTAAAGAGACTATTTGCATAGCTCAGTTCATGAAAGAGGCTTTCTGTTAACCCATCACTAGAAATCTATCACTATATTGGGAGGTCCTGAGGTGGTGTCACTAAGTTGCAGTGACTATACAGTAGCTGCTAGTAGCCCATTTGTTGCTAGCTTTATTTCTTTCTCTTTATATGTTTTGTTTTGTTTTACTTTTTATTTATTATATAGCCATTATGTAGGTTGAAATGACTCCATTACCCTACTACCCCATATTTTTCCTTTTGTTTTTTTTATCATGGAGTCTATATATGATAAAAACATGTCCTCCCAGAATCTAGAGAGCTGTTAGCGGCAGTTTGTATTTATTGCTGTGTGGTCCATGTCAGCCCCCAACAGAGTCCATTCCATGTGAATGCTAAAAGCTCCTTATCTCTGAGCTCACAGCTCATCTGCATAAGCATTCAATCTTGCGATCGGGTTGACCTAATGTACAGTGCCTAACAGTGTAATGATGGACATCTAGTGTGCTTCAAGAATGGCACTTCCTGGATTGCGTGAGGATTTCCTCATCATGGAAGGTAATGTTGTAGCCAGGATTTGAGACATTGCCTGTGAAATTCTAGCGCCCCTCCCTTAAAGCTGCCTGTAATGCCATCAGGTTAATTAATAAGATACTGTAATGATAATGTCCAGTAAGCTCTTAGGTTAATGAGAGTCTGGAGCCTCTGATTAATCCGTAAGGAATTTTAGAAAGAACAAGCAAAGACCTGAGACCTAGACAATGGTCGCACAACACCATTGTATTAACAGCTATGGTTCTCTTGACTCTTACATGATGTATTTAATCCATATTTATATTGATAAACTGTATTATGTTCCCAGCTTTCCAAAAAAAAATTAAAGGTTTATAGGACAGTCATTGAAATGTTGACCTTTAATACAAGGGTCCAGCAAATATGCACAGGCTCTTAATACAGATATCACATCTTTAACAAAGGGAAAAGGCAAACTCCTTATCTTGCAACATGTTTGTTTATTTTTAAGGGGCTATTTAGGTGCTCGACCATGAACTGCTGTAATATAGGGAGAATGAGGGCGATCAGTTCCACTTAGATAACCACAGGGTAATAAACCCCCCCCTCCCCTCCTCCTTCCCCAGGCCAGGGCTGACCTTAGGGCTTGAACTGTGTGATCACATGACCAGCTTGTAAACTGACCTGAGCCAAGGGGAAGGGTCCTTGTCCCTCCCAGCCCTCATAGCAGAATAGGCAGTTTAAGCAACAGGAGAGTTCCCCATCATGGTGCTGGGTGCATGGTGATATGCCCAGCTCCATGGCTGCACCCCAGCTTACACGGACTGGCATGAGATGGATACATGGGAAGGTATGTACTCCATATCCTGCATTATGGAACAAAGGTCATTGTGCAGAATAATGCATGATGCCTGTGTTGCGATCTAATCAGTTTTCTCTGGAATGTCATTATATGAAAAACAGCCAGACATCAATAACATGATTTTAATTGTGAATACTGTTTTGTCAACATGGACACTTACCTTTTGTACTTTATTATAGAGGTTTTCCTGATATTTTTGATTTGAACATAGTTAGACTCTAGTACGTACATATTTAAAAAAAAAATATAGCAATTTCATTGCTATTCATTGTAAATATAAATGTATTCTATTTAAAAATAAGTAAAATCTGTTCATTATCGCTGTAGCCATAAAAGGATTACACACTTCACTAACATTTACATTTATATTTGGTTGTTTAGAGCCTAATGCTCATTAAAGCGTATTTTCCCAGAAGGTCATTATTAGCTGTTACATGCAGTGAACTGGAATTGGGAAACCTCAATAGTAAATCCAATTGTCTTACATTTCCCTGCCAAATATAAAACTAAACATTTTTTATATTTTTGCTGTATGTTTTCTAGCTACCACATTATCATATCACCACAGCTCATCATTTTATTTTCTATAGGGTTATATCAATGATATATTCTCACTGCATTTGAACAGCACACAATCTATTTCTGCTTTAATATAGTAACTAAAAAAATGTCAATAAAACAGGATCCTTTTCAGTTACAGGGGAAACATGGGGACAGCGTTAAGCAAGTATTAGAATTGTTTCGGTTTCGCAACTGAGGGAGGAAGTTTTGCTGGAAAGTTTAACCCTATTAGCGCAGATGGCTTGAGCATTTCTTGAACCTCCCCTAACAAGTAGCAGCCAATAGAAATGGTTTCGTGATTGAAATCACATCCATGTCAAGTGTTGTCACCGTAAATGTTCATCTTTCTCCTCTTAGGTATCTCTGAAATGCTAAGATAATATAGTGGTACTTGTTAGTTTATTATAATTATTGATCAATTCCTAGAATATAAATGTAGATAGTCTTTTTTTATATCTATACTAAATAAAGAGCCAGTATTATACCCTATGTTCAAAAGCATTTTGCCCGCAAAATGTTCTGGTTATGACAATGTCACTTTAGTTGCAATAAGATGTTCTTTTCTGGGGGTGGGTGTCCAACAGCTGGGAGTAAGGGTGTCAGAGGATTAATGGCAGACAGCTGTGACCGAGAGCTGTCTTTGAGAGGTTTATGATGGAATGTACTATGATCTGTTGTGTATATTTATTTGATTTTGAACATGTGCTATTTATGCATATGTTGGCCGATAGAGTACCTATTGTTTAGGGCCACAGCCAAGCAACACCAGAAACATGACAGTTGGTACAACATGGTCACCTCTCAACTTCATACTCTTTTACTTGTATAGGTGTTGTATGTGACTGACACAATACATATATATCAAAACTTCAGTCATGATATTAGTTTAATATTGTGCCTTGGGAATTTGCCATTTGCGCAGATCTGATATTGTAACCAACGCAGGGTACACACCTATGCAATCATACTTGAGATATGATGACTAATCTTTTCATTCACTTAGTCCCAATAAGCATTCTGATTCATGTGCACACACTATACCAATTTACCAGCAGATCTGACATCACCATCTATCCTAATCATCTTCTGAAACAATTGTGACTCCATACACACTGTACAGATATCTGCCTATGCTGCACAGAAGACTGCCAGAGAATTCAGATTGTATCATCAACCTGATAATTACATAAGTGTGTACCAAGCTTTACTGTGCAAGTGGTTATGTAGATCTATTACTTATTGTGCCCCTATGTTAATAAAGCTATTACATTGTGGTGAAATGTGAGAGCAGTAACCTATTTGCCTGGGTACATACGTCCCCTATCAATGACTGCCTCTAGCAGTGGCATTGGTGCTACATGATGCATAACTGAGCACATAGGAGGCCAGTTTTTCCCAGTTCTTCCCTAGTCATTCATCATTGATGTGCACTCCTGTGCAACCAATTGCAGGGTAAAGTAAAAAACGATATTAAGTCTACTGCAGATAATAATAAAAGTGCAGATGAGCCTTTAAAAGAGATTATAACCTATTAACCTATTATATTATTCTGGCTAATTGCAACTTTAAACCTCCAGCTCTGATGATAGCCATGATGTAGGTATTTGCATGGACCCCTAATCCCTAGGACATTGTATGTTTGTATGCAGGCTTATCCCTGTTGTGCTACTGTAGCCAAATGATTGCTGCATTTCCGTTGTACCCACACTGTACACTAACTATATATATATATATATCATGGTTGCCTACTTTTGAAAAGTCATTTCAGGGAGAAAAGTAAAAAGCATAGGGGCGGTCCCTGCGTCGCCGGGGGAGGTCCCTGTGTCGCCGGGGGCGGTCCG
>WWET01003343.1:8246-41889 GCA_011038615.1 Limnodynastes dumerilii | reverse complement strand
CTGCTCTGCTGCTGCAAATCTATGTATAATGCTGCGCTGACACCTTTGAAGTATACTTCAAAGGTGTCAGTGTAGAATTATATATAGACATTTTAGTTGGACCCACTGCAGAATTAGTTGTCTGACCAAGCAGTTTAATAAACAGACTTCTGATATTCCCTTTTTTCCTGTGAGGCTGGATTGTATATCATCTGGTATTTGCATATTGTGCTTTGTAGTACCTGAACAGTACAAAATCTGTTCTATACAGACTTACTACAAATGACTTTAGTGACAGGGGAGGCAAGTTGTGCTCGCTAGTGAGTGGTGCTTAGTATTACAATGTATACTATATGCACACTAATAGTCTGCTTACTCATCTGGACTTCCGAACTGCTACGAATTTATGTTCACGCAAGTAAGAAAAACTTAAGTCACAGTCTGGGTCTTAGAAGCCCAATCATGTGTGGATACAGCATCCTTTGTTAATTGCAAATGCTGCACAATTGGATCTTTGGATTAGGTCCACTGTGTCTATGGTCCTAATAAAGTCCCTCTGAACTCATGTAGAGTTTTGGTTGAACTCCTGCTCTCTATGCAGTATGCAGATGGAATTTCTACCAGCGTTGAGTGAGAGGAATTTGGAATCCAGACTTTGTATACATGTAAACTGTGTAGAAGATGATTGGACATGTACAGCAGACAAACTATGTTGTTACATGATATGTATTCCATTTTACTAGCTTCCTGAAAAGTTAGGACAGGTTCAGTCTACAAGATCTGCGCGCGCGCACACACACACACACACACACACACACACACACACACACACACACACACACACACACACCTTGAAATGTGTGTGTTCCTGGAGGAAGAGGAGCCACCAGTGTATAACACGGCTATAAGCTATTTATAACTTATTCATTATTCATTTGCATTTCTAAAAGTCAATGGGAAGAGTCATATTTATTCAGTGGCTTATAAACTTTAGGGCCCGACTGAGATGTAATATATTTGGATAGTTAGCAGGACAAATGAAATTTTTGCCTTACTCCCAGGTATGGGCCTAATATCATCAATAATACGTAAACAAGGGTTGAGCAGCAGAACTACATGCGATGCCTAGGGGCCCACAGTAACTAGGGGTGGCCACATTGGCCAGTGCATGCCTATACTGTAAGATTACCATGCATCTCCCCTGCCTATAGCTCGCACCTCCACTATCAGAAATAAAATTATGGGACACTGGATCTTGTGGATCAAGATCTATACAGAAATCGTGGTGCAATTGCAAAATGCAAGTGTTTTCCAGCTAGTTTAATTGACGTCAATTGTCCACAATCCATCCCAGAATACTAAACCAGCATTATATAGGAGAGGTGTCCTCTCTATAATATCCACACCCATCTATGCTATGTATAAAAATGTCCCCTAATATCCCAGTCTAAACATGAGGGGTGTGACATTGTATGTTCATTGCAGTAGAGTATAAACTGTTAAAAATGGCTGCTTGCTGTGTCCTTCAATAGGATTACATATAGAAGGTTAGATGTCTAGGTAACTCCCATTCCTCACCCCTGATGTGCAAGTTGTGTTAGTTATCTTGAAGTCTGGCAAGTTCTTCAATTTTACGTAATACCATGTGAATATTGTTAGTAACTCTTATAAGCTATAATGTGTATTGTGTGGTTTAGTGTTATTTTCAATGATACAGTTTATTATATGTAACTTTTGCTAGCCATAGAATAGCATTAAACAGCCACAAATGTAAAATTCTGGCATGCCACGGGAAGGTTAATCCCTTCCCTATATTTTATCAGATAAAGCATTGCGGAAGATTAGAAATTTCATGGCTACAAAGGGAGAGGAGCAGGAATTGAGGATTGTTCTAAGTCAGATGTTCAAACAGATTAACAGAGTTGTCTGAGTGATCTGCAGCTCCAACATTCCTGCCTTGACAACTGCCAGCCCTAAATAACCTCCCTGAGAGGCAGTAAATAAAGTGCTTATAAGTGACATCCACACACCAAATAAACATCTTCACCAATCTGGAATCAAATTCGCTAAATTTTATTTATGAGTGTTTTTGTCATATTTTTGTTTTTGGCTTCATATTGTTACCTTATTAACTTGAAAGCAAAAAACAAACAAATATTTTATATAATCAGAAAACTAGAAAAATAAATTAAACATTATATACAGTGTTTTCAAGCACTTTATAGCATTAGATCATTATGTGTCTGCTTTCTGTTGTTTACATTGATGCTGGTGAAGAGCTCAGGGTTCATAGTAGGTCAGGAATGTGTTACACATGACAGATATAAACTCACTGCATGAATCTTGTACATACACTGGAAATATTTAGGCAATCATTGGCTTATTTTTTCAGGGGGCTTCTGTCCATTCAGCAATTTGTTAAGGTTTCTGGATTCTCTAGACTCTGACTGACCCTATTCATGCTTTATGGTGACCAACTGTCTTCACCAGTACAGTAACTGTGAATAGGTCTTCCCCTGGAATGTTGAGCTATTGATTCCCTGCCATTGTCAGCTCCCTGCTCCTCCCTTGATATAAATAGCTCACGATGACAGTTTTGACATTTGTGTCCTTTGAAAGGAATTCCCGGATCCCACTGCTTCCTTCCCCTTTTTAAAATAAAACCAAAATGTGAAAGAGGAATAGTACATGCACCTATAATTCAGAAAAGCAAAGTGACAACAAAGCCTTCACCCTCCATCCTAGGAGAGTCTTTATAAGGTCATAGTGTGAGGAGTTCACGGTAGAGGTTAAATGACCACATTTATATCATGTAGTCTTGGGGTATAGCATACCCCCGTATACCTCCTTTCTTTGAGCCTTGATATATATGTAATATATATATATATATATATATATATATATATATGTGATAGTTATATCTTCCTCCTCCATTTATGCACGGGTGCATTTTATATAGATGCACGGGTGCATTCCTGATCCATATGCTGCTTCTCTTTCTGTCATGTGACATCAGGCCATTTAGGGTCTAAAGCTAAACTATTTAACTCATAGTTTACTGGTAAACAATCACCATAATGCGGCAGCTGCCAACTCTCTGTTTCTGGACCACTCACAGGTTTTAAAGCTTTGCCCATTAATTATATTTTTCCCTACTTCAGAATAGTAGAGATAATAAGCAGGGGTTTAATTAAATGCAGTAACTTTTCATGGTGGGGATTGTAGTGTTCAAGGACCACCGTTCCCTGGGAAAACTGCTTTATTATGCTCCCAGGTATTATCTGTGATTTAAAGTCTGACTCATCAATAATCACATTTAGCTCTCTTAACATCGTTAAACAAAAAATAATCGCCTAAAAGCTATTTGATTTTGATTTGATTCATTGATTTTTAACTTGATGTGTACATCATTATTGTTCTTTATACTGGTAACACAAACTGACTTTATCCACACTCATTCATGGTCAAATTACTCCGATATTGATATTTACATATAATTCTAGAAAGATTTTCTGGTTTTAGTTATACCCAGTTCAGTTATAGTTTATGAAGGACTTCAGGGTTCCTTGTTATATTATTCTTCTTCTACGTCTTCTTATTATTATGAATTGCCTTTTTCATAGTAGTAGTTGAACTGTCAGACATTTCCTGATTGCTAAAGCTATGTACGTACTACGTGTATTTCACCCAATTATCGCGTAGATCACACAAGTGTCTGATTAGTGTATACACTCCAGTGATCATGTATAATTGTCTTAAAGTAGGTTGGATATTTGAAAGGTCAAATTATACCAGTCAGTGATATCTTAATGGGCCTGATTCAGATCTCCATGCAACTTCCGTGCACATGGAGATCTGTAAGTCAGCACGGAAGAGGGGAATGCATGCCCCTGGCACTCTTTTTGGACAGAGTTTTGGACGCTTACAGGTGCAGAACCCTTCCTTAACTTCACTGCACGGATTTGCGTCCGCACAGACTTGCGGGACTTCAGCTCTTCTACCCCGGCCCTTCATTAACATGCTTAACCCCACCTGTGTGGAACAAAGTTCCGTAAGGATCGTCTTACGTAACATGTGGCGGGCCCATGTGCCGATGTTACATGTCAACAGACTTGCGTAAGTCCCCCTAGGTGCGTGTTTATAAATTAAGCCCCATCTCGTTCCAAATGTCAAATGTATACGCAGTTCTGATCGTCTGCCAACGATTCTCATCTGCTTGGCCTTTGTGGGTGTATATAAGTAAATATTTTTGAGCAGAGTATTATGGGAGATGAAAATCACCCATATTGCTGGTAAATCATGATTTTAATATCCCACCTCAAAGCACAGATATGGTGCATTTAATTCCTACATCATTTATTACAGATAACCTGGGAGAGTCCGCTATGATTATTAATTAGATATAGAGGTTTTTGGTCATATGATAAGTTAGGAAAAACCTAGTGCTATTTTTAGTTTATTAAATTCTGTTAACCCTATAATGCCTCTAGTCTATAGTATAAAAGGGGTTAACACACTCTAATACTGGCTTTTATCATTCGTCAGATAGAACAGAAAATGTAAATTGTATGGCCGGGAGCTAGTGAAGCTGTCATGTGAGATTTGGTATCATCTGATTGTAACTTTCCCACTGCGACAGAATTGGGCTGCCGACTCTCTGAGCACAATCCTACTTGGCGTGCCGTCATTTTCAGGGACAGAGATGTCAGACGAAGAGAGGAAACTGCCAGAATGATGACTGGAGCATTCTACTTCGTTAACCTAGATGTATTCTCATTATCTTGGATCTGCGTTTAATCTTAAATCATGCTTCACGTTGCAAGTCACTTAAAATAACTCTCCTTAATGTATCTCTGTGCCTTATCTCACATTCGTATCGTTCCTCTGGATAAATCCTCCTTTTGTTTGGGAATAAATCAGGGAATAGATCTTTAATATTGTGCTTGAAAGCAAAATTATTCTTATTCAATTCTTTATTTTTTTTTCCGGACTGTAAATTCCAAAGTATAATATAATGGTTTTTTTTTGGTCTTAGCAAAAGTTATTAAGACAAATGTGGAATAATATTTTCATATCACTCCTCGAGATATCGGATCCCAGGTGAATCCACCTTCTATGTGCACAGTCTTCATTTACGATGGGGGCGGTGTGTAAGTCCGGATAGTATGCAGGACTCTTGGGACTGCACTATCTGCATACATCACCCCCTCCCACTTTGGGCACAACCATTCAAATCCCGCCCCTGAGGATCCGTATCCATACCGGGAGTGCAGAGTCTGCGCACTTTTTCAAAAGTTGAAACTAGCGGTCGGAAAGTCTTGATTCGAATTATAGCCACTTAGATATCAAGTTACTTCAACTACCTAAACAGCTTTGTAGTAGTCTATATTAATGTATTGTTTTCTGTTAAACTATGGCAAATTGCTTTTTTGTATTCTTAAGCCTAGTGTCATGTACTAGATGGATTTGTCCCCTGTACACTGTATATTACAGACTCTAATTCTGAGCCATATGTCTTGTCTTCAGAGTTTGATCATGACTCTGCTCACCCCTAGACTCTCATCATCTTGGTAAGCCTGCATTAAGTTCAATGCGTGGGTGTATTAAAGAAAATCCAGTAAGGAGTGGTGTGTTTGAGAGGTGGGGGTGAATGTAGGACCCATGTCATACTAGATAAAATCTGTGAGGATGCCTATAGCTCTGTAAACAGTATAGTTAGTCAGATTATGTTGGGCATGCCTTGTATTTCCATTTGGTTACTGTCCTTGTGTACAAGCTGTCATCCCTTCATTATTCTGGGTGCACACTGGGCTTTTTCTAAACGTTTATGGTGCCAATCACACAATCGCCAAAAGTCAGGGTTTGGCACTTTTTGTGTGTGTGGTCTAAAGATACTGTATAATCATGTGAAACAGCATTGCATAGTGTAAATGGATTTTTGGGATCTCCCAATATTCACAATCAGTGATGTCACAATGTTGACAGCAATTTTGAGTGTGTACTGTGTCCCAATTTTCAGATCAACAATCCCCCTTCCTTTTTCTGCATAGGGACACTTGTAGGTGTCAGTCAGTTTCAGCACTGGTTTCTGGGAGCTTTTTCAAGCAGAATTAATGCTAAGCGGATCAGGATTCAAATCAGGAGTTAACTCTTTGAAATAGGTCTCATTGTGTTAAAAAAAAAAATAACAACAGTAAGTGCTTTGGGCCTGATTACTGAAACGGCAGTTTTCAAAAAGTGATCACAGATCCAGTTGATTAATCTCTGGGCTTTTTGTGCAGTCTACACTCTCCTTAAGTAGTCTGACTTACTGTGAAACACCCACAGTTATTGCTCCTCAATGTTTTTTGTTTTTTTTTACATATTAATGTTTGTTATACAGTATTTTAGGTATTTTTCTTTATTAACAATATGTATATTGTGCAGTTGTTTGGTATATTCACGAGCTGTTTTGATATAGAAAAAAACAAGATCCAGTGAGTGCCCTGTAGCGATTGATTATTAGTATGTTTGTGGTAACTGAGTCGTTTTCTTCCGTAGATGACCGCGTTGATCAGAGAGCGTGCCTTATCTGTGGGGATCGAGCCACAGGGCTGCATTATGGCATCATCTCTTGTGAGGGCTGCAAAGGATTCTTTAAACGCAGCATCTGCAATAAGAGAGTGTACCGATGCAGCCGCGACAAGAATTGCGTCATGTCGCGCAAGCAGAGGAACCGATGCCAGTACTGCCGACTCCTCAAGTGCCTCCAGATGGGGATGAATAGAAAAGGTATAATGACCGCACGTGTGTATATATGTGGATCACATGACTCTCGTTTTCTGTGATGGAACGCATGAGTGGAAATCTCACCAAATTTTTCCAAAACTTAGGCGTTGAGATGCAAAGAAATAAAAACCATTTATAAAACACATGCACACTTACTACATATATGCACAAAACACACTTACATATATATAAAAAAACTGTTAATTAACTTGCCAAAGTCTTTTCTCCGCCATGCGCTGTCCGGCTAATGCCGCAAGGGGAGTAACCACTTGCAGTTTCTCGACAGGGAAGCTCCCCCGCCAACAATAATCCCTCATTCTCTGAAACTGCAGGGACAGATAGCATTGTGCCTCTGTCCCAGTCGTTTCAGTGGATGAGAAGGGGAAAAATAGGCCACGGGGTCATCCCATGGATGAACAGGCTGTTTCTCCTCCGTGGCACTCTATCTGGATACAGACCCCTGCACGCTTTACGTACGTGTGGGGGTCTGTCCGTCCGACAGAGAGAGGGGAGTACATGCCCCTGTCAGTTAATGCCATAAGCCTGCATTAACTGTATCGTGTATCGTGAGGATTAGTGGTCTTCAGCAGTCTGTACGACCTCACGAGCAGAACAGAGTTCCGTAAGACTCTTGCAATGCTAGAGTTACTATCCTAACCCTAGCGTAACATCTGGTGGGCGAACGCACCCTCCAGTCAATTCAGGCCACTTACGCTCCTTAAGTGCATAAGTTACCTGACGTTATGAGGTCTGGATCCGGCCCCAGTATATGTTGTGCCCTGGTGCAAAGATGAAACACACCTGGTTACCTTGGGCAGCTCATGCAAGCGCTCACTAATACTGTAGATTGCCTTAAAAACCCCTTCTATGTCCAGCAGGGTAGACCTGGGGAAATTCTGGGTCCTGGGTCTCTCCTGACATTGACAAGGGACTGTGCTTGGAGTCCAGGAAGGCACTTGTTTACTGTTGCATAGCAACAGTAACAAATCCCTCCAGTAGGGTCTATTAGGTGAGACCCGGGTTGAAAAACCTGGGTCAGCACCTTTCACATTTCCACTTTACGGGGTCTGACACTGGAAAACCCTTTTTTTTCCCCCAAGGATAAGTCCAGCTCTTACTATGCAATGCACCTTCCATGCTAGAAACAAAACAAAACGAAAAATTTAGCTCATGTTTACATTTCATAAAGCTGCAATGGAGTTGGCCACAGGGACATCTTATGTCCATTGTTATAGATAGGACTCATCTCTCATCTGCACCAGGAATTAAATAACCCCCTAAAAGTACTCTCATAGTTCAATTGCCTCTGCAACTGCTTATTAGTATATAACAAATGTTATGAATGCAGATGGGATGGACATAGTGAATATTCAGCAATTCCACAACATAAAGCTCAATTTGTCCTTTCTTAGAAAGGGTTAAATGAAATACTTGCAGGAATGGTACAGTTGAAATGAACATGGGTTAGTTTTTTTTTCCCTTTCTGACAAAGCCTTAACATTTAAAACACGACACATTAAAGAACAGTGATGCAAAACAATATGCATAAATTAACAGTTACATTTGAATATCGTTAGTGCTACCCCCAAAGCTGAAGTTCAAAGATACGCTACATGAATGCCATGCATATAAACGTATAAATAGCTCCAGTGCTCCACCTAGTGGAGAGCAATAAAAGGTATCACATGTAGCAATAAATACTTTTATTAATTACATTTGGGTTCTGTAATTGTTTTATGTAATAAATGACAAGTATTCACTTAAAATCATAAACAAATTATAGTGACAAAACACCATGGAGCATGGACTTTCACATAGATCTAAAAAGTTGCATGCTGATGAAACTTTCTGCAACCTGTAGATCTCGAGGTTTTATGAAACTACAAGGGCCAGCATGCTTCGACAGCATAGGCATGATGGGAGTTGTAGTTTTACAACACCTGGAGTACCACAAGCATCATAAGCAATATGTAATGCAACAAAGGTACACACACACACTGTAGTTTTAATATCCATAAGAGTTTTATGTAAATATGGGCAAATGATAATACTAATCTAAGCAGAATTTACTCCTTGCTTGAATATTACATTATTGTTTTGGTGGAAAAGCTTTACAATATGGGCACATGTCCCAATGTGAGTATTATGCTTATGGCATAACAGGTGGTGACTCTGGAAACGCCTGTGCTGGAGGGAAGTTCCTGAGCTACAATTAGCTAAGTGGACATTGCCGGCTGCTTATTTACCTGATGCTATGCACTGTTGCACCCCACCCTGCAGTGTCCCTAATATGCTGTTATTTAGTAAACTTTGTTAACTTATAGTGATTTTTTTTTTTTAGACCCCTTGCAATTTAATAACGAGAATGAATGACTATTGGCAGAAACGCACAAAGGAGAGAATATGAGGAGTTGTAGAAGTTCTGGGAAAGTTAGCAGTAAGGAGTAAGAGATAAGGAACAGAGATAAGGTGATAGTATCAGCCTGAGAAAGCTAGTTTGTTTCACTGAATAACACAATAGGCATTCATGTTTACCCCATACCTTTTTCTGTATATAAACACTCCTGACTTGGGTGTGGGACATGTAGATATGCACAGTTTGAAATTAATCTCTGTGCCAAACAGAGAGGTTGCACACAGGGATATTACGAAAATAATCACATCATCATATGACATTGATAATAAAAGGAAAAAATAAAACCTTATAGTGATAAAATATGGCTTGGATCAAAGAAGGAATGTGGGATATGATAGCAGCTTGCAAATACTATAAGGGGTTTAACCAGATACAGGCAGATGGAAATTTTCAAAGGAAGTGGTGTAGGAAGGCGCATATAAACTGGAGTGTGTTAGGTTTATAGGAAATGTGCGGAGTCATTTCTTCACTGATAGGGTAGTTGATAAACCTCCCATCTTAGGTGGTAGAGACTAATGCGGTAGAACAATTTAAACATGCTTGGGATAAATATAAGGATATCCTGAATCTTTAACTAAATGGAAGGTCAAATAGGGTCATAGGTCAGTATAGTTAAAAAAAAAAAAAAAAAAACAGCAACAGGGCTGAATTGATGTGGCTCTTTCTGTTTGTATGTATTGCATAAAGCATCTTAGTCATTTTTCCTGATCATCCACCACTCTTATGTAAAAGTGTGTGTTTACACGCCCCATAGATGATGCAAGCCGGAAGGTGATTGTTTATAGACTGCTGGGAAAAAGGATTGGTTTAGAGCCTGGTGACTCAGGGCCTTATCTATGTGAGATTGTATGTTCTCCCCAGTTGTGTGTGTGTTTTCTCCCACACTCTAGAAACATGCTAGTAGGCTTAAAATTATACCCAAGTGTGTATCTGTGTGTGTCTGTCTGTGAGCATGCGTGTGTGCGTGTCAGTCTGTCTGTCTGTGAGTGTGTGTTTCCCTGTCTGTCTGTGAGTGTGTGTGTGTGTGTCCATGTGTGTGTGTGTCCTTCTGGGTGTGTGTATGTGTCCACTGTGTATGCTTGTCTGTCTGTGGTTGTGTGTGTGTGTTTGTGAGTGTGTCTGTCTGTGAGTGTGTGTACCCCTGTCTGTCTGTGAGTGTGTGTCCCCCCCTGTCTGTCTGTGAGTGTGTGTCCATCTGTCTGTGAGTGTATGTGTATGTGTATGTGTCTGTGTGTGTGTGTGTGTGTGTGTGTCCATCTGGGTGTGTGTATGTGTCCACTTTGTGTATGTCTGTCTGTCTGTGGTTGTGTGTGTTTTTGTGAGTGTGTGTGTCTGTCTGTGAGAGAGAGTGTGTGTGTGTCTCTGTTGGTGAGTGTATCTGTCTGTGAAAGGGAATTTAGAACTGATGTGAATGATTGCTTAGAGTTGTAGATCACTATGTAATATGATGGCACTATATAAAATCCTGTTATCAAATAAAGAATAATATCAATGTTATCAATATTTTAAATAGGGACAAAAGGCCAGATCCAGATCAGTGCTTACATTCTGTACGTTTGCCTCTGCAATGGAGCTTAATGTACGGACTTTGCTGTCTAGAATTTTGGACACTACCTACTGCAGTCCCATTGCACGTATGGGCCTTCCACAAGCAAAACCCTAGCTTAAGTCAGTGCATGCAGAAGGCCCACGTACGGGAATGCAGGATCATACGTAAGCCCTTACAGTGCGATTTGCTTTCCTAACCCCACATGCCAGACTTATCCCATTCGGAAGGATGCCATCTGATACAATGTTCTTTGTATTGCGCATGCACAGTAAAGGAACTTAGCCTATATAAGTCTCCCATCATTATTAGTTTTAGAAGACTTCAGTTTTACCTATGTTTGCTGGTGGTCTGAAGTGTACAATGACTCTCTGTTACAAGTACAATTTACTATTCGAAATGAAACCCCCGCAGCCCTCTAGGGCAAGGCAAGAGATAAACAGTCTTTCTGAGATGAAATCAGATACTAAACAAAGACTGGGCACCAGAAGGACCTGTTTGGACACAACTCAGCTCTGAACAATCACAGGGCTCCAGTGAGTCACTGGTTAATCTGCATCACTGCCTTAACTTTGCTTTGTTCCTTCCATTGCAATTATGAAGTAATCATGACTGGAATAACTGGAAGCTAAGATAGCCCCGGCTAAAGCACCCAGCAAGCATACAAGGAGTGCCAAGCGCAGCCTCTGACAGCTTGCTTACAGTGCAGGGGGGAGCGGCTGCCACAGGCCCCTCTCTCGTTTGGGCCCCAAAGCAGACACACCCTCTGTGTGCACCCCTTTAAATGTATTTCTATCCCTGGGAGCCCACTAATGGACATGTTGAATCTTTCAGTTATTATTATTGTTCCAGCATTCCATTTGACCACAGACTACACAAAAGCTGGCAAGTTATTGGTTGATTGGCCTGGTTATCATGCAATGTATGGCAAGAACCAATCTCTTGGAGCACGGCCAAAACCTCAGCAAACCCAATAATTGGATTGGTCAGTAATGGCTGTCAGTAATGTAACGTATTGTGTGAGGACAGCTTAGGAGGACCATATTCACACCTAAGAAGCTCTGGCTTCTAATTTGTGGAGATTTAAGAATAAACCTACTACGCATGCATAGTAGGTTCATTCCACATTCTACGTTCCACTTAGGAACATAGATTGACTAGGTGCAGTATTTAAAGACAGCATGTAGTTATTTAAGTAAAAGAGACATGCCACGGGAGCCTCGGGCCATTTTTAAGAAGAGTGGGTGAAGGGAGGGATTTAAATTAGCCAGAGAGGGTGTTGCAAGTCCCTGGTGCAAAGGCTTGCATTGTGAAATAGGGACAGCCAAAAGCTAGTTTTCAGCTGTCCCTATTTCGAATGCGAGCCCTCTCAGATTTTTTTTTTTATGAATGGCTTAGTATGTGATTCGCATACTCACCCATTAAAATTCAGAAGCGCTGCTGCCGGGGATTTAGGATTAGGCAGCTTGGGGGGAGATTTAGGGTTACGCTGTGGGGATGACTTCGGGTTAGGCTGTGGGGGAGGGGACTTAGGGTTAGGGTAAGGGAGTAGGGAAGCATTAACTGTCAGAGCACCGTATTCGGTGCTCCAGGGATCGATTGCTATGCCTCTGTAAGGCATAAGCAATCGATGTCCCAAACAGTTCGTAACTGGCTGGGAGCGAACAGCCCTTTCGAAATAGGGCCGTTCGCTACGGGGACCCACACTTCGGATAGGGCATGGGGAAGGGATCTCTGTGTGTATATTTATTCTTAAGAAGGACAATCTGCACAGTTACTTAAGGAAGCCCTATGGCACTCTTAATGGCCATTAGGCTCCTAAAAATGGGGACAGGTTGTGTGGCTGGATGGGTGAGTTAGGTGCGGTTTGCGGCCCCCACCCATAGTAACGCTTGGGACTTGAGGCCTTGATTTACATTAAATCATGGCCTCAAGCACATATTTGGGAGAGGAAATTCCAGGAGTGTCAGCAGCTATGGCTTATTGTGTTTCACCAGACTGGAAATATGAGTGAGATAAATCCAAAACCCATTAGAAGCTTTTTTTTTTTTAAACTTAGTATTTGTTAGATGTAAAATCCTGAAAGCTTACAATAGGCCACAACATTGAACGTGTTGGATAAATGATTGCATTTTGCTATTTGCAGCTCTACCAACTTAACAATTGACCTTTGAATAACTTGTACAATCTTTGTTAGCTTAGGATGTGTTCTACACCCCCTGGACAGTTTGGGAGAGAATTTAAGCAAAGGACTGTTTGTGTTTTTGTTTTTCTATTTGAGAACGTGTGATGGTGGAATGTTGTAAGCAACATAAACTGCCCCATCGTACAGTATCAACCTATTTGGAATTGACTGTATTCAAGGTCAAATGACAGGAAGCGGAGTAGAAGGAGCAGTAACACCGCATTTCAAAGCACAGTATGTCTATACCATAAATTTCAGACAGCATGCAGCCTGACTGTAGGCGTTACTAGGTTTGTAGGTGAGAGAGGGTCGTTTTTACTGAGGCCAAACACCTTGTGTACACTCGCAGGAACACACACAGCTAGTCCTGGATATGTGGATGTTCCAACTAATAAATATTTAGTAGCACACAATTCTTCATGTATATTTGTCATTACTTGCACAGAGATTGTGAATTGCCATTTGCGATTGATCAGCCCAGTTAATAGCATGGGGCCGAAACCAGACCCCCGCACGCTTTCCGTACATGCGGGTGTCTATCTGTTCGAGAGAAATAGAGCGGGGAGTGCATGCCCCCTGTCATTCCCCTCTCTCGTGCAGGCTAATAAGCCTGCCTTAAATCAATCGTGCGGATCGGCAGTCCGTACGACCGCTGATCCACACAAATGTGGGAGTCCCCTCCCACACTATACGCTTTACATGCTTCCCCCTGCCCACTTTAGCGGGTGGAGGGGAAGCACAGCCCATTTGCATTAGCGTAACATTTGGGGGCATAACATTTGGAGTTGCGTGCAAAAGTGACCTGACGGGCGCAGGTCTGGATCCAGCTCATAGTGTGTGTCCACTATGCTAATTCCCTGGCAGTTGGATCGTTATGCCATTTGCTGAGTGATAGTTGGTGATAGTACATATGGAAGGAAAAGTAGACCTTTTTGCAGATGACACAATGATGTATAACAGGGTAGACACACCAGAAGGGGAGGGGGAGGTAAACAAAATGAGTGATGATCAAGGTAGTCTGTAGGAATGTTCAAGATAATAATGCCAAGAAAATGGCTAAATCATGCACTTGGGATGTAAAACCCAACATTTTAATGTCATTAATAACACTATATTAGTAGGGATCTAGGAGTCACTATTTCATGTGATTTAAAGGTATCCAAACAATATAACAAAACAATGAGAAAGGAAATTCAGATGCTTGCTTGTATAGGGAATTAGTAGCAGAAAGAGAAAAGTAGTAATAGAAAAAGTAGAATATGTGTAAGGGGGATTAGAACATGTGTATAAGATGGAGGGTGGTACATACAGAGGTAATGTGCTGGAAAATAACTTTATTTTTTAAGGTTCAAATAATTTATAGGGTCAGTGTAATTTTAAAAAACAAAAACAGGGCAGACTGGATGGGTGGCTGTTACTGTATTTGCCATCACTTTCTATGTTATTATGTAGACTGATTGCATAGTGTTTAGACACCAGATTTACTTGTTTGGTCATAGTGTTAGATAATTAAATAAAGACCAGACTAGAGGAAGAACCATGTTAAGTGGTATTTAGTCAGTTTTGGGACATGGCAAAACATAGTTAGCAGGCATGCCTAATGCAAGGATAACTTATTTAACTGAATCAGCGCCACCTTGTGACCAATACACAACTATGCAGTTACATTTAAATGTTTTGTTTATTTATTCATTTATGTATTTATTCCTGAAAATATTTTGTTACCATTATTCATCATAGAATAAATAAGTACTGAACTCTTTGGGCCTGATTCAATTCACTGCTGTGCCTATTCGCGGTGCTTTTTGTTTGCAGACTAGCATTGATGGATTTTAATATGCACGCAAATTTTACGTACCGTGATAGACGGGAATAGGCGCACTGTATTTCCAGTGACCCAATCTGCTGATACACTTTTTCATCCTAAATACACATGACATTATTGATATGTTTCCATAAAGTTGTTTAAATTGTAATTATAGTTAAGCAGGGTACACACTTAAGCAATTATTGACTTGTGATGGCTATTAAAATTTCACTGACAATTGCAAGTTCCAATGAGGATGTCGGATCACATGTACACACTGTAACAATTTACCAGAAGATCTGAGATTGTCCAGGTTACCAAATCCATGTTACGTCTTAACGCAAAAGGAAAAACTTGTGCTAATGCACTCGCAGCAATGGCATTAACACTGCAAAGACTGAACAAGAGGAAAAGGAGAAACAAGAAGCACTTTACACTTTCTGTAAATGGATGACATACTTAAAAAAAAACAAAAAACATTTATTCTATATTAAATAAACACACTTGTTAACACATAATATCCAGTATATGGCAAGATCAGCGCCCGTAAGATTACATCACTACTGAGCACAGGAACGTGACACATATCGTTACACAGATGTTCATTTGAGCATACACACTATCACAGCTGACATCTTAACATCTGTGATTGTGATTTTTAGAGCGTTCACTAAAAATCTAAATCCTTGCACTTTCACTATCATTCCAAATGGTATGCCAAGATTGTTGCATAGGTGTATACCCAGTTTTGGTTTGTTCCATAGGTGGATTGCTTATAGATATAGCAAAGCCTGTGAGTAGACTTTGACCACATGAAAACTGTTCTTTTGTGTTATTACTGAACAGTTGTCTTTGATTGTTGCCTCTATATAAGGATAACGTCTTTCCTTTTATGACTGTTGTTTTCCAGCAATAAGAGAAGATGGGATGCCAGGAGGAAGAAACAAGAGCATTGGTCCTGTACAAGTAAGTGTTGCTGCTTAGTCCTGATATGATAGACTATCCCCTCCCCATAAATTCTGTAGCAAACAATCATTATATGGCTTGGTCTGATAGGAATAACCTTTGCACCTACGACAGGTCTGCCAGTAGACCTAGGAATTTGTTATTTACACCCCTTGTAGTTGGCCAATGAATTGTGATAAAATTGTAGCCAATCCTGATCAGTTTGTTGCCTTAAAATATTTTAAGCTGGTGCCACTTACATTGCAGTCAGTTCTGCCATCACTCCTGCTGGTCTGCTGGAGCAATGGTACTCTAGGCATTTGCCTATATGACCTACGCCCAGAACTTATTCTACACAAAATGTTCTACTGAGTCGCCATCTCTATGTATATTGCTTAAATCTTTAATCAGTTTGACCTGTAAAATCGTTCTCCCTTTAGATATCTGTGGAGGAGATAGAAAGAATAATGTCTGGCCAAGAATTTGAGGAAGAAGCCAACACATCATGGAGTAACAATGGAGACAGTGATCACAGCTCTCCAGGGAATGCAGTATCTGAAAGCAACCAGCCTTCCCCTGTGTCCACACCTTCCTCCAGGTAGATAAATACTGCTTACCCAGCTACCAAAAATAGATGCCCTTCCAGCACTGCTGCTTTTACAGTCTGTCTGTTGATGGCATTGCTAATGCTTCCTGTATTATCTTTCAGTAGATCAATAGAACTAAATGGATTCAGTTCTTTACGTGACCAGTATTTGGGCACTCCGGGGCCGACGCACTATCAGTACCTACCTCATCTTTTTAGCTACACTGCTCATTCTGCTTTGATCCCATCCCAAACACGGAGCCTGGACCCTCAGTCACATACGCTCATTAATCAACTGCTAGCTGCAGAGGACGCAGAACCACTTAACACCCCAATGCTTATTGAAGATGGGTGAGTGTGTAACAGACATTTTCTGACATGTTTGTGCAATGTGCCTTTTGGAAAGCAGTTATGTGGGATAGGTGTCAGTGATTTATGGATGGCAGTTATTGGAACACAGTGACTGTGCAGGCCTGGTGACCTAGAACTTTACAAGCATTATTGTACATTTACGAGTTCCCTCTAATAAGTAGATGTGGATTAGTGGAAGACAGTGCAGAGAATTGTGTAAAATTTTGTGTAATAAATGCTAGAACCCCAAGTCCAATAGAATGCAGGTATCATTAAAGCTTATTTTAATAATTTTAGGGGGTTATTCAGTGAGTGGCATGCCTCTTAGGGGGGTGTGGGTCCCCGCTAAGAAAGGCCCTATTTTGTTAGGGCCGTTTTTCTTACAGCCAGCTTCGAAATGACTGGGATATCGATTGCTTATGCCTCGATGAGACATAGTAATCGATCCCCGGAGCACCAAATACGGTGCTCCAAAAGGTAAGGTTAACCCTAACCCTCCCCTTCCATGACCCTAACCCTAACCCTACCTTCCGTGCAGCCTAATCCTAACCCTCCCTTCACCACAGCCTGATCCTAACCCTCCCTTCTCCCTAGCCTGACCCTAATACTCCCTTCTCTATAGCCTAACCCTAAGACCCCCCTCTCCCCACAGCCTGACCCTAACCCTCCCCTTTTATGGCCCTAACCCTTCCTTCCTAAGAGCCTAATACTACCCCCTCCCCCTTCCTAACACTAAGTTCCCGAAGAGGTTACTTACCTCTCCTAAGCTGTCAGCAACGGGTCCTGCGGCTCTGCGAAAATGAATGGATGAGTATGCCGATTGGCACCCCCCTCACCCATTCATAAAAAAATTCTAAAACAGCCCCCCTTATTCGAAATAGACACAGCCGAAAAGTAACTTACGTCTGTCTCCATTTCGCAAAGCAGGCCATCCGACTGGAGACTGCCACCGCTTTAATACACGCTTTTTTGTGGGCCTGTGTTTTTGGGTTGCTCTAAGCCTCTATCGTAATAGATAAAAATCGTAGTACTTTGTGCTTATACCACGGCTTGGCAGCTAACTGAATATCGAACTGAATATGATCTTAACAATTGTGATTAAACAATGTAACTTAATTCTTATTAAATTATATAGCATTTTCTAATGCTGTGTTATAGAAATTAATTAATAATCACACCCCAGAGATGGTCTTCATATTTATAACAATACTAGGCAAACAACCCATAGTATACCACAAAGATTTAAGACAGGATGTTCATTTTCATATGATATAACATCAAAAATACAACCGGAAGAATTCATCCACATGGTGGTGCTAAAGACAGCAAATGTACAAAATATTTTACCAAGAAATAACATATTTCTCAATCGCTTTTAAACTTTATCTATCTATCTATCTATCTATCTATCTATCTATCTATCTATCTATCTATCTATCTATCTATCTATCTATCTGTCTCTATCACAGTACCCTGAAGAGGGTAGGGAACTTAAATAACCCAACTTGGTGGCAACATTATTGTACAGCTGTAAAGTAAAAGGAGACATGGGCAGCGACTGTTGATATGTGTTTGCGTCTTTTTAATATTGTGCCAGTTTGTTGTTACAAAGCAACATGTCAGCATTTAAAACAAACACATGTTGATGTATGTTGCTTTGTAACAACAGTTTAGCCTAATAGGGCCATACTGTATAATCTGGAGGGAGAAAGTATATAACGGTCAAACATGGCTTTTTTCAGTGCGCACCGTGTTTTCCAGAATTAGAATATTGATTGTGGTATTACCTTATCATCCTATAGATACAAGGTGACTCAGTCTGAGCTGTTTGCCCTGCTTTGCCGGCTTGCAGATGAGCTCCTGTTCCGTCAGATCACATGGGTGAAGAAGCTGCCATTTTTCTGTGATCTTTCAATTAAAGATTACACTTGCCTACTAAGTACTACGTGGCAGGAGCTGATACTGTTGTCCACTCTCACTACATACAGCAAGCAAATCTTTGGGGATTTAGCAGATGTCACCTCCAAATACTCGCCTTCTGAAGATGAACTGCACAGGTCAGTTTCTGTAGATTGCCTCTAACCATGGTTGTCTCGTTTCAGAATCAGTGTATAGTGCTAGTAAAGGTTTGCAAGTTTTACGTTAATTTTAGTAGACATTGGATAAGTATGTTTTCTTGTGTGCCTGCTTGTATCATCGAAGCCTGGTCAAGTCTAATGATTTTTAAACCTAATTAAAAACCAGGATACCAGACTGCCAATCACGTGACCCATTTACTGACCAACTCTTCTCCTAATTGTGACCTCACTCAGCACTGCCTCTGAGGACGGTCTGGCGAAGAGTGTGTTGTATGGTGTGCGATGGTTTGCGCAGACTGTTTTAGCAGCCTGCAAGTTAATGGGCCGAGTCTGGCCTGGTGTTGAATCTGAAGCTTTAAGAGTTTCCTACTCATTCTATGGTTAGATTTTATCTGACGATGATGAAAATTAGATGCATTCCGGCTTAAATAATTAAATTATTTTGCATTATTGAAATGATCACGGGGCAGAATGTTCACTAGATCACTTATAACATTGCTTTTCGGTTTAAATAATTTTCTTTTTTTTTTGTGTTAGCAAATGTTAACTATTTCGTCAGTCCAGTCAAGTGGCATGGAACAGCCGTGCCATATTACCCTCCCTGTTACCCCAGCCACATCACCAAAGTTCAAATATCGCATTAATGTAAGATGATTCTACAACAGTGATCCTTGACCAGTAAACCATTAATAAGCAGAAATTAACTAGGGGTCTTTGCATCACAAGTATTGGTCTGTTAGTAAATCTACTCTTATCTGCTTTTCTGGGTATGTAATATGGAAACTGATTTACGATGTGTGTTTTTTTTATAATCAGACGCTTATCGGACTCCAGATTACAGTGTGATTTAAAGGCAGTTGTGTGTTCACGCACAGCTGCACCAGCCTCTGGCCAGCTCCAGAGAGCCACTAACGAGCTTGCACCCCCCACAAATTATCTGCACCTCGTTATTAGTGGCTCCTTTGCTACTCCTACAATTCACAATTCAAGCAGAACACCTCTGTTGTTGGTGGCTCGACTTGACAGCTCAGAATATGCAACTTACTCCCACTCTGAATAGGAGAAGCGTTATCTAATGCTGTGATTTGTTGATTCCGGTCAGATCTTTTCCTACATGGACACAGAAATTGTAGCTGGAACCTAATATAATAAAATCTGAATTAACAATATAATGACCCAAAAATATAAATACTCAAAATACATAAATCACATAATTTACAATCAACAAAACACATTCAATGTGGCCGTCTTGATAAGAAATTTATAATAGAAATTATAGGTCATAGAAATCATAAATGACCGCTAAGCCCAAAATAAAACCATAAATGCTGAAAAATAAGATCATTTTCGATTCATGGTTGCAATAATAGTGGACCGGATCCAGACCCCTGCAAACTTTACGTCTGTGCGGGAGTCTGGCAGTGCGAACAACAGATGGGAGTGAACTCCCCCTGTCACTCCCCTCTCTCATGCGGGCTTTATGGCCGCCTACCCTACCATAAGCCTCCCTGAACTAAAGTGTGCGGATCAGCGGTGCATACGACTGCTGATCTGCATGAGTGTGGGTACAGAAAAGAAAAAGTGGTGATGTTGCCCACATGTTTTTAACCTTCACTTAGGACCAGATTTACTAAGCTGGGGGTTTGGAAAACTGGAGATGTTGCCCATAGCAACTAATCAGATTCTAGCTTACATTTTCTAGTATGTAATAGGAAAGGGAGGGCTAGAATCTGATTGGTTGCTATGGGCAACATCTCCACTTTTCCAAACCCGCAACTTAGTAAATCTGGGCCTTGGGTTCTAAAGATGAAATATAGTTCCTAAAGCAGTATTTTTTTTACATATATTAATTGATCATTGGAGTTATTTAGTGCAAACTGTTGTTGTACTTAAACTGGATACACCCTTCTCCGATTATCAGGTCAGACATATGATTTACAATGATTTGTATTATATGACTCTAGACAATTGGGAACGATATTGAAAGAGTGTGTATGCTCCAATGATCATAATTTGTTGTCAGTAAAAAGGTTGCAATTGTTGATCAGGCTTTAATAAATAACTTTCCTAAAAATCACAATCACTGATGGCATGACGTCCGTTAAATGTGGATAGTGTGTATGCAGGTACGACCAATCTGTCCAATTATTCTGGAAGCCTTCGATGCAGAATAGGCAGATATCTTTACAGAATTTATGACTGTATTATGATCTCTAAGCTTCTATTAAAGTCTACATCATGTACATGTGAATTGTAAAGTTTATTGGGGCTTGAAATAGTCTGGGAAATTGTAAGAGCCATCACATGATTGTATGAGTATGTAGCTAGCTTTACTGCACTGGCCCAATTCTGTAGTCCTCCGCACTACTCCTGACTGTCACTTTCCAGACAGTTTTGACCTCCGTAGGTTGCCAGGGCAGGGGTGGTGAAAGTCTATAGGGTGTGGGTCCCCGTTAACGCCCCTATTTCGAAAAGTCCATTGCTGCTGCTAACAGCACTCTGCAGTAGTGGACCAGACAATGTCGGTGGCTGAAACAGTCTTCCTGCATTGTGATGCTGATGCTATGTTCATGCTGCAGAGGAGTGATGGTCCCAGTGCGAACTGCCTTATTTCGATAGGGCTGTTTGCTCCCTAACCCTAAGTCTCCCACCCTGCAGCCTAACCCTAAGTCTCCCCCACCGCAGCCTAACCCTAAATCACCCCCCCTCCCGCAGCCTAACCCTAAATCCCCCCTTCCACAGCCTAACCCTAAGTCCCCGGAGAGGGTTACTCACCTCTCTGGTGGTCTGGTCCGGTGGCGGCGCTGTTTTCTAAAAATGAGTGGGTGAGTATGCGAATTGCATACTCGCCTATTCATAAAAAAACATTCTGCGGTGTTACACATTTGAAATAAAAAGACACTTTCGGCTGTCCCTATTTCGCAATCTGTAACATTGCAGCGGGTACTCGCACCGAAGTCGATACATTAAAAAGTGTTGTACTTTACTGATTTTAATAATAAAAATAATAATAGGGATCACATATACAGTAGTTTATTTTACTCCTTTGCTTGTTTGTCAGCATAATTAAATTATTGTAACGGAAAATGATGGACGTGGGAGATGAAATAAAACCTGTGTTGGTATTAGAAGAATTCTTACAGCATTGGAGGATAATGTTTATTAGGACAATGTCCGCGTGGGATTTCAGCACCTGTGGATTCTGCAATCTTTGCACCTGCTGTTTCTCATTGAGGATATACAGCTTGTTAGTGGAATTTCAACACTTTAATATTATTGTGTTTGATGAGGCAGCGTTGTTTTATTGAATTCTGCACAGAGCACAAAGCTGCATCTGCTTAACTTCTTATTATGTTCTATAAAAATGTGTGTGTGTGTCTCAAAGGTTTGGAGAAAGACATTTTAACCCATGCTCATAACCATAGAGTTTATGCGGACATAAAAGAGACCCGTTGTGTTCATGTACATTATGGGTGTGGCATACAACTTTTAAAGCCATTTTTGTAACATTTAAACACTCTACAACACTAGTACCATTGGTGGTACTTTGGCCACTGTCAGGTGGTACTCAGGGCATCTGGGCAAGATTGTGAGGGAGTATGGGCCCGATCCAGAACCGCAGGCATAAATTACGCCTGTAAATACGAACTGCGCATGCGCCCAGTGACTACTTCCTGTCGTAACTCTCTGTTGCCCATAGTTGTAAATAGGTTGTCCGTAACATTTGCGTAATTACGAACAAATGGGCGTGCCTATATTATGAAAGCCGTAATTACGCTGCAGTTACGGAATGTAGGCAAGGGAGGCATGTAAAGCATACAGTATGGGCGTGCTTAGGCAGTTACGACCTGGCGTAATTACGATAGGAAAACTTAAGGTAGGGTTTTGTGAGCGTAAGGCAGGGAATTTACGGCCGTCCAGGGGAGTGCATTGTATTTACACTGAGCGACAATGCGATCAGGGCTAGTACGTAGTTCTAGATCAGGCCCTATGATACCAAATGGCTGAGCACGTTATTAATAAACGGCATATGTAGAAAATCACTGCAACAATATGTAAAAAAAAAAACCATAACAAAAACTGAATAAACATAACAAAATCTGAATAAACATATATGGGACATGAGAATGTGGCTACATGATATGAAAAGTGGTATTTGACATCATTCCATAGTGGCCACTTGGTACTTCCACAAAAAAGGTTGAGAGCCACTGCTCTACAACATTAGGTTGATAGTGTATAAATCTCGATAAATGACTTTGAAGGGGATCTTATCCTGACAACTCTAAAGTTAACAATATTATTATATCGAGCTAGTTTTACAAAAACACTAACCCAAACCATCCCCTCATCACGTCCTGAACTGTCGAGCATCACAGTCGAGTGAAGTTTCGATAAGCATATGACACGCGAGTATATCCTGTACATGATAGTTTCACATTTCCATCAAACTGGTCTTAGGGAATTGTAATGATTTCTTTTTTCCCCTGTGTAATATGATCCTAACCTCATCACACCCTTATGGCATTCTAGCAGCAAGCAGTGTGGCACAGTAGCCAGTATTGTGGATGCACTGCTATTGGGTAATGGGACTGAGTTTAGTCAGGCTCTTGTCTGAAGAATTGGTATGTTCCCTGTGTCTCTCCTATACTAAAAATACTTAGTGCTAGGTTATTTGGCTTCTGGCAAAATGAACCAACATTGATTTGCCTACCCTGCGCACTGAGTAAGAGGAAAAACTTACCCTGTGCATTGACTAAGAGGTAAAAACTACCCTGTGCATTGACTAAGAGGGAACACCTACCCTGTGCATTGACTAAGAGGGTACACCTACCCTGTGCACTGACTAAGGGAAAACCTACCCTGTGCTTTGACTAAGAGGGAACACCTACCCTGTGCACTGACTAAGAGGGAAAACCTACCCTGTGTATTGACTTAGAGAGAACACCTACCCTGTGCATTGACTTAGAGGGAACACCTACCCTGTGCATTGACTAAGAGGGAACACCTGCCCTGTGTACTGACTAAGAGGGAACACCTACCCTGTGCACTGACTAAGAGGGAACACCTACCCTGTGCACTGACTAAGAGGGAACACCTACCCTATGCCCTGACTAAGAGGGAACACCTACCCTGTGCCCTGACTCAGAGGGAACACCTACCCTGTGCCCTGACTCAGAGGGAACACCTACCCTGTGCATTGACTAAGAGGTTACACCTACCCTGTGAATTGACTAAGAGGTTACACCTACCCTGTGTATTGACTAAGAGGTTACACCTACCCTGTGCATTGACTAAGAGGGAACACCTACCCTGTGCACTGACTAAGAGGAAAAACCTACCCTGTGCATTGACTTAGAGGGAACATTGTACTGCCAACGGGCAAACTAAACACGGTCATGTGTAATCCACTTAAATCTGGATTGGTTTGAATATGCTCCCATCGGATTTGCCAAAGTGCAGAATTCTTAGTAGAGAAAAAACAAAGTTCACAATCTGATTGAAACCCACAGAAGATGGGAATAAAAATAAGAATTCTGGGTCCAGCCTTTAATGTTATAGCCCATTGTAAGATATACACAGTGCTTTCTTGGTGCCTTTCTTAAGTATAGACTCCTGGAGAGCAATCAAAGGTTTACCTGTTGTGTGCATTGTATAAAGTACATCACAAGAAATAATGATTTTTTTCATAATGAACAGGACGTGTAAAACAGATGTAAATAATATTTGAAATATAGGCTCTGCTAAAGTGTAAGGAGTTACCAGGCCTGTACAGAAGCAGTAAACATGTGTAAATACATAGATTGTAACAGATTCCCTCTGGGTGAGCAGTTCAAGGAAACACTTGCTATCTGTCTAATTAGAAGGATTATGGATAAAGCCAGTCTGTGCAGCTCTACTGCTCTCAGTCTCAGTTTCCTGTACACAGTCTTGTCCTGTTCGTTTCCACTCCCACCTGAGGCCATGCTGGGATGTTTTCTGGCAGCTTCCTCATCCTGTCATCTCTCCCTATGACTAGTAGATACTATTGCCAGTTACTGAAGACTGATGGTGTGAATGTAAAGCTACTCGGACCCAGAATCCTTTGCCATTTCGTATTTACTAACAAGATGTGTGTAATATTATTTCCCGTTCTCATTCTGGGGTGTTTCCAAGTTTTGTTTTCTAAGATATAGTTACCGGTATATATTTTTTTTTACTATTTACCAATTGCACAATAAAATTTCCTTTTCCATGGTTAAAGTCCATTAGTCCTCTGAAATTTCACTGATAAAATAATTGCACTGGAATTATTTTAAGAACCAATAAATTATTTCACTGTTCAGCCCAGAGTAGGTAACTTTTGCTACAACACTTAAAGAATCTTCAATATACAGGTAGGAAAATTGGCTTTATATGAGTAACACTGATAAAACCATTACAGTCAAAATTGAAAATCTACTGACAAGTATTTGACAATAGAATAAAGAGATTTGTGTAGTGCTGTACGCTACTGGAAGCATCTTAGTGTCAACCATTCAATATAGAGAATATCCCAGTGTCTACCAACCATTACTGTGAACATCCTAGTTCTCTTCAAATAAAAGAGGAGCATCTGGGTGGCCTCAAAAGCCACTGGCCTGCCCGGAAAATTCCATTTAATCCTTTGGAGGGAAACGCTTGATCGAGAGAGGTTTTTTTGTTTTTTTTTTAGTGCCTCAAGGTCATCCTAACAGGATTGTATATAATCTGAATGAATACACTACCTCAGCAATATGATAGTAGCAATATGCCAATTCCAGTATGTAAGGTACAACCTTCCTATTTCTGCAGACACAGCCTGATGCATTTTAGCTGTACAGTGACCAAAGAGAAATGTGTTCAATGTCCGCAGAGGCCACTATATAGCTTGCATCAATATGGAAACTATTAGACCAATAGCCAAAGACCAGGCTCGCATCTTGGCTATTCTTGATGAGGTTAAATTCTGCATTCTCCTAAATTTTGGTTCAGTCCACATGTTTTTATCCTTCACTTAGGGCCAGATTTACTAAGCCGGGGGTTTGGAATAGTGGAGATGTTGCCCATAGCAACCAATCATATATTAGCTGACATTCTCTAGTATATAATAGGAAAATGAGAGCTAGAATCTGATTGGTTGCTATGGGCAACATCTCCACTTTTCCAAACGCACAGCTAGGTAAATCTGGACCTTAGGGCCAGATTCAGTTAGCTTCGCAGCAGCGTATTTTGCGGTGCGAAGCTAATTCCGCAAACATTTTTGGGGTGAATTTTATGGGGTGCGCATAAAAATTTGCCTATTTTTCATTCCGTATATGACGGGAAACAGTGCGGCGCGATTTTTGTCCCGTCATCGCGGCTAATTGAATCTGGCCCTTAGTGTCTCGCAGTGGTCACTAGCTCCGAGAGGGACAGTTTTTTATGTAATAGTTCAGCTCCAAAAATGGGCAGGGATTAAGAGATTAAACGTGATCTAATTAAATAAGTGTAATTAGCATTTATATTGTGTATTTATTAACATGTTTCTGTAGAGCTCGATCATGTTATATAGTGATTACCAATTGTAAACAATTAATATTAAACAAGACTGGATAGTAACAAATTAGTGGGTAAGAGTTTTTGTTTTTATTTGCTTTTCTTCTTAGATTTAGTGAGGACGGTATGGAAGTGATGGAAAGACTCATTTACCTGTACCGAAAATTTAACCAGCTGAAAGTGAGCAATGAGGAGTACGTCTGCATGAAAGCCATTAACTTCCTGAATCAAGGTGAGTGTGGTTTTTGTCTTTTACTAGGTTATGAATACCAGATTTAATGTACTATTTACCTGGGGTTACCACTAGGAGATGCTGCAGCAACAAGCACTGAGGGTTTAGGGGGGGTTTATATGCAGTGAACATTTAGTAGCTCTTTAAATTCAGACACCAAGGCCAGTACACGCGTCATTTAACATATGTGGTTACAGGCATCTGTAGTGACAGATTATTCCTATCCAAATAAGGATTATATGACAGATGACCAGCTGTTCTAGCTTTATCTGGAGACTTTGACACCGCTAGATCGATGTAGTGACCGCATGTACGACAAACACCTATGATGTTTATTGTGAAGGTTTTGGTTTTTCCTTATCTTATCATGTACTATTATGGTATTCCGTTGGTAATAACACTCTGCTATGTTAACACTTTTGGCTTTCAAAATAAATAAATACATAAATGCATTTAAATAAATATATATCAATTATATATGAATTATTATTATATATAAATATATATACCGTTCTAACAGCAATGCAATAAAATTTGACTGCCTTATAGAAGTAACTGTAACATGCAGCTGCTTCTCAAACAAATATAGAAATGCTGATTAGCTGCACATTTTGCTTCCTATTGTTAATGGCAGACTATCTTAAACTTGGTCATTCAGATGATTAATTAAGAGTTTAAGTCCTAAATTACAATTAACAGCAGCTCAGAGTTAAAACACAAGCAGGTATTCAGTAGACAGGAATCCGTGTAACTTATTGTGATTCTCGTCTCTTAAGCTATTTCTTTGTTGTGGCCAACAGTCAACATAAGATGTCCCTACATGTTAAATTTTTAGGCTACTTTCTGTGTAGTCCCTCCCTCCTGTTGCACAAGATTAATTCTGATTGGATAGATCAATATTATTCTCTAATTAACACCTAGATGATTCAAGCATGATTGTACCATAACCTGGTTAATTGAGATATGCAGGGATCTTGCTTAAGGCTTTGAGTATCTGATTACCAAAAATTATGTCTGAATAGTCTTAATAACACACTCTAATTATTACAATGGTATACTTTGCATTTTTTGCCCTGCAAACTATACTTCGTACTCTGTACAAATCCACAATTTTACCTTCCACATTGCATATCCTTGTATCTTCTTTTTGGCTTAATTCCATCACTGAGTGATAAAGGGAGATTATATGCAACACACATTTGTCTTATGCTCTAGCATCATAAAGTTATTGTCTATTTTGGGTGCTTGTTAAGACACTTCCTTTTAATTCCACAGATATCCAGGGTCTTAGCAGTGTTTCTCAGCTGGAGCAGTTGAACAAAAGATATTGGTATGTGTGCCAGGATTTCACGGAGTATAGATATGCACACCAACCCAACAGGTTCCCAGAGCTGATGATGTGTCTGCCTGAGGTCCGCTACATTGCTGGTAAGTCTATCCAATGTGGACAGCCAACTTACATGAGCTGTCCCATTATTGCCAACAGATTATGCTCTACAAACACACACAAACATGGTTAAACATCATTTTATTTGAGAACACACCCAAGATTTGTATAACTATAGGTTTTATATGCAAATACCATACGGTTGGTGCCCTGGTTAAGACTTAATAATTTATGACACCCTTGCAAGTTCATGAACCAGTCACACAAGCTAAACTTTGATTCATGCTCAGTTGGGTCATATAAGTAGGCTATATCTGTGAAGTCTGTTTGCACTTTATAATATAATATATCAGGGAGTTAATTTGCAGACTGTTCTGAGATGATAATGGGGGTTAATGGCATCTCACACCGCAGCCACTTCCTGTGTCAGGTACTCTGTCACACAGGAACATTGCCTCCAAAGGGTTCTGCTTAAGGGGGCGTTATCTTAATCAAATATGGTCATTTATTGGCTGGCCAGGGTTGTGTCTAGTTGGATCAGGGGTAATGGTTTATTTTGACCTGCTATGCTTGTATAGATGGGAGATGTGATGTATATAAATGGTATCATACTAGGAAATCTCAATAGAATGCCATGCGCCTCCCCTTGCCCCATACTCTACCGCAATAATGTTATTATTTTTTTTATGTATTTGCAATTCTCCACAAAACCTGAGGCAGCAGAGAAATGTGGTTGACATTTCTATAGAGGGCATTTATACTGAAGCTACTCTTTACTTATCTGCTCCACAGGAAAGCTTGTGAATGTGCCCCTGGAACAACTGCCGCTTCTTTTTAAAGCATTTCTACACTCGTGCAAAACAAGTGTTAGCAAGGAGTGAGCTTAAAACGAAGGCCGGATTCTGAAATCAGATGCAAAGATGACGGTTTTGCATCAGTTGAAGAAGAAAAAAAAATAGAAAAAGACAATTACTGATCCCTTGGATGGGAATGAAAAAAAATATCTTTTTTTTGTTTTGTTTTAAACACGTTTCTTATCTATTTATTTTTTGACAGAGTTGAATGTATTATCTTCAACACGGGTGCACAAACAAAAATGCAGGTGTTGCATTTTGTAGCTGTTTACAGACTTGGGATTTCAACGCCTTTTTATGGGAAGGATTCTCTGCCATTATGGGAGAGGTTACAAATGTTGTTACAGTGTTGCCTTTTTTATTTTTGAACTTTTTAGATTTAGTTTTTCCTTTTGTTGGGAGTGGGGTTGAGAAGTATTTCAATTATGTCAGAGAAAAAAAAACTACCTCGATTAAATGTTTGTTTTTGTTTTGTTTATTAAGAGATCTTTTTGGTTTGACTGTAGACATGAACACATTTTTTAATGAAGAAAAATTCTGAGATAAACACATGAGATTTAGTTGTTTAACTGTCGGGATTGCAGAGTAATGTTTTACATTGTCTGGCTTTACACATGAACTGGTTAGATTGCACCTTCCTCTTACGCAATTTATGATGAATGTGACAAAATTTAGAGCTTATGTACTCATCTCAGAGCACATAACATTTATGTTAGGACGGACACTAATGTTGGGTCATAACTTAGACATATATGAACTACATATACATGTGATCCCTCAGTAATAATTAAAAGTCCAGCAAAATATGATTGATTGATATATAAATAAATATATATGTATGTGTATGTATGTATGTATATATATATATATATATATATATATGTTTATATGTGCATGTGCTTTATGCTTCTATATTTCATAATAATTTAACTATAAAATCATGAAATTGAAAGATTAAGTATTTTTAATACTTGATCTTAATTGTAACATTTTTAGAATTTTGTTTGTATACATTATAAGAACATTGTCGGTTTTTTCCCCCCCTTCTTCGTCATTTTAAGCTTACCAGTCTAGTTGGCTTTGGTACATCATTTAAAACTCCACTGATGAACTATTTAAAAGCCAGACTTTTGTAAAACATCTTGTACTGATTTGAGTTCCAGCGCTTAATTTCAAATCTCCTTCATCTAATCTATTTTATAATAATAACACTTGGAATCTCTGGTGTTTTTCTCAGCATTTTTCATCCGATATATTTTGACCGGAGCCAGAATGTATGAACTCTGCCCACTTGCTGCGGTTCTGTTATTAGTATTCAATGATAAGATGCTGTTGTGATGAATTAACACAAATTTGAATGGTAAAGTGTCAGTATACAATGTTTTATATCTGTAATTACGATGATAATTATGTTGCTTACCACTTTTGTTACTATTGTAGAGCACATCATGCTGGATAGACTTTTTCTATAGTCCTCAGTAACAGCAGATTTTTGTTGGCGATAATAATATTCAATATGATATCTTGTTATGCGTGTGAATACTGTGCAGCCTTGGCAGAGTCCAAACCACCTCTTCTGCACAGGTCCTAGGGATTTGTGACTTTAAAACAGGGTATAGTGAATGTGTCTGTTGCAAAACTCAGGTATTAGCTAATCACATAGGTGTAGATACATTAGGTCAATTTCCCTTAGCGTTTCTGGTTAGTAGTGATCATTTGCTGGTTGCAGAAACAAACTATTTTGTTGAATTAAAAAGGACCACAGATTATTCACCGTCATCCAGTCATCTGTCACCAAGTTGCTGTTCTCTTCCACCATTTTAGTGTATAAGTGTATAAGCTTCAAGGCCAAACTATACCAAGATTAAACGTTTCTGTGTATTAGAAATGAGTGAAGTCATATACTTTTAGAAAGGAGACCTGTGGGGAATGTGTACATCTGCAATTTAATTGTATGTTGCAGAATATACTAGAGATAGATACAGGATCAGTAGTATGATTAATGCTTGGAAGTCTTTAAGGCACCTTCAACTCCAGAGAAACAAAAATGCTAAATGTACAATACTGTGACTGTCCTTCAACCATAACATTTTATTGTGTTTTTGTGTTTTTTGTTATTTTTTTTTTTTTTAATCTTTATTTTATGATTGATTTGTGGTTGGGGAGGGGTGTGTTTTATTTTTATTATTCAAGATTTTTTACTTGGTTGTTTGCTTTGATATTTTTTTCTTTAACTTTTTACTGTTTGACCCTTTTGCCATAGGAGGGAATGATATTTGTTACACCCTTTCCATTCAATATGATTAAGGGTTATGATGTCAAAGATCTAGATTATAGCTTTTCTAGATTTTCATTGCTTAAGTTACCATAACTTGGCACAAAAGGTACAAGTTTGGGCAAAGGGAGTGTTGACTCTTCAGGCAGAATATATTCTATTTAGACAGTGCAATGTGGACATTTTCTGGATTGATACACTGCAATTAAAGCTAAACATTATTTAGGGTGACAGGGCCTTGAATATTCAAGGAATTTATTCTGTTATTCCTGGTCATTGCCACAATTCACAGGCGAGATGTAACCAAATAGTCGCAATTCTCAAACTTTTTAAAAAGAACTCTCTCCTTATCTATGCAAAATTGTCGGCAGATCTGAGAATCCTGTTAAATGCATTAAATAACTCATTTTCATAAAAGTATACTATGCCTGTCTGCCTGGGGAGTCTAATCTGCCCATAACTGAACCCATGTTGGATAAGTAGAGTGGATCCGGAGTTTGAAATTAAGAGGAAAACAGGTGGAATTTTACACCTGGGTAAAGCCATGTTGAATTTTAGCCAAATTCATTTTATTCTTTGCATGCAAGGAGAATACTTTGCATTTGCTTATTGCACACAGATAATAACCAGCTTAAAAAAATAATACGTTATCTCAATTTTTAACTCCAATACGGTTGCCAAAAAAGGAAATTGGCCTACTCTGCAGTTCAGCATGGTTTTTCCTAGGTGTTAATGTCCACTTGATTTCCTCTTATTGGGCTGGATCCAGACTTAAGTAAGTGCTTGAAATTAGTTACTCCTGGCCTAAACCATGTTAATTGCAGGGGAAGTCAAGGAGAGGAAAGTTACACCTGGGCAGAACCATGTTGATTTCAGGGGGAGTCAAGTTAGTTGTATTCTTTGCGTGCAGGGATATATCTTTGAATTGCTTACTGCAGAGATACTGACCAGCTTTACTATCACACAGTTATTTAGATTTGGGATAGGAAACATCAGCACTCAACTCTAATACTGTTTGCAACAGATGAAATATGACTCCCCTGCAATCAACATGGTTTAGCCCAGGAGTAACTAATTTCAAGCACTTACTTAAGTCTGGATCCAACCCATTTTCTGGATCTGGTCCAATATTCGGTCACTACTTTTTGAGATCCATAAAAAGTGTCATTAAATTTAATTGATAGGACCCATTACCAGATTCTGTAGAAAGAGGGCAAATTAACCTCTCTGATGTTGACTACATAGCATCATACTGTACTATTCACCTGCTGTATTGTATGTACTACCAAGTCAGTATTCAGCTTTGAGGACCCCCTAGCTGGTTTCCAGCTGTTGCACAATTTTGTCCTCAGAGCCCTGATATGCACATAACTATAAACATCCATCCCCATATGTGACTACACTGGCCGACTAGCCTTTTCTTTTTTTACTAGTAATACGGGTACGCTTATCGGCTCAGTTTGTCACTAATGTTTTCTAACCATTTACCGCAAACCTTGTGCCAGGAATTTATATGTCATTTTGTAATTGTGCCTAATATATTGTGTGCTTGTGCTGCAGAGAAGAGACGTTGAAACATCCACTTGCTTTGAGATATGTAATCACATTATACCTCACTAGTTGGCCTCAATGTGTTTATCTGTAACATGGATGTGGAAGTGTGCAGAAAATGTTCCCCTTTCCTGAGTCCCTCTGCAAAATGACTACAGGATGAGTTAAGTTCTGATCTGGTCCGTCCATGTGGAATCTCTGCACTGAGCTGCACCTCTCTCCCTCTTTATCTTTAAAGACAAACAATGGTGTTGCTTTCTTCCCATTTGTGTCTAAACAACCACTGTTTGAGAGAAACTGTTATAGGGAAAAGGTTTGGGGTGCTGGACTTCTTGGGTCTACATATTGGATCAGAGGAACACCACATTAAGATCAGTAGAGTTCTAGGTTTTGCCAAATCTTTGTGAACTCTGCCCAAAAATGTTATTTAATTAAGTGGTTTCCAGTCATGGCTACTCTAGCCATTGGTTTCAAACATGCAATGATGATCACATACCTACCTTCTCATCACTACCTTCATTATTGCTCGGTACTACCTCCGAATCATGTTATACATGTGACTTTGAACCATTAATGTGAAGAGGTTTAAAGGATAAAGAATTGAGATCTGAATTTCAGTTTCCTGAATACTGCTACATGCATGTTACAGAAACAGATTTATTGTTACATTAAATGAAAGTGGAAGCATGGGTGATAGACTTTTTCCCCAAAATAACCAAAGTTCCTTATGTTAAGCACATTGAAAACTATCTCATGCATAAGCCTCTAAAGATGTCTCCACAAGATTTATTAGTAGCAAACCACTCTTCACCAGAAAACTACCTCCTTTTGTATTGTTATAACAGTTGCATCTCTTAAGAAACATCTGGGGAATTGTTGAAGGAATTCCCCTAAATTTTCCTAAGAGTGCCCAATGTGAATGTCTTGTTATCATTTCTTGTGCATATAGTACTTACTAAATGACACAATGATAGGGATGGATTCACTATGAGTCTTGTAAAGCTATTTTTTTCCCAAATAACAGGAAAACACAACATTTCCTATAAAGCATAGCTTTCCTGCATTTTTGGCAGCTGTCTTTTTTGGACTGAATTATAATAAATTGTGATAAAGCTGTGTATTTGTGTAAATAAAGTAAAGCAGGAAT
>WWET01003342.1:162551-177419 GCA_011038615.1 Limnodynastes dumerilii | reverse complement strand
AATTACTTACAGGCTATATATTATTATAGGTGCAACCGTTTTGGCGCCTCCGCCGCGTCCTGTCCAAGCTCTTCTCCTGACCCGCCCACAATGTAATACTGCACGAGGCAAAAATTACCCCTAACGTGTGTATGTGTGTGTTTGTTAAGGAATTAGACTGTAATGTGGCAAAGGTTGATATATGTAAAATTGTGAAGAGCTACTTAATATTATGCACTGTTAAAAAATAAAACATATGTAAAATGACAATACTGATAATATGGTCATGCTATCTGACTGCCAGGACATGTAAGACATCCATTAACGTTGTCTGTGAAAGCAGGACGTTTATAATGTAGATTTGAAAATAATAAAAATTCACTAAGGAATTGCTTTGGTTATTAGCTGTAACAAATTCTGTTCTGATATTTTTTTTTATAGGTGATTTATAAGTTACTTCTTTCACACAGTAAAATAGTAGTTTTATATTGAAGGAACAGATCTAATAGTAATAGCAGTATACAATGCATTAGTAGAGCACATTACACAATGTACAGAGCCTGTGTCAGTGCATAAACCCTGTTGTATTTGTAGTGACCCATTCACCATTCCCAACTGCTTTCCTAATGCAGCACAGGCCAGGACCATCTTCCTCCATGTCAGTCCAGATCACATGGCTGCTAAGCCACGTCCCTTTCGCGGCACCCGCGGAGCCACGCCCCTTTTTGAATTTTCACATTTTTTGCTCTGGGGGGTTGCCCAGAAACCCCCCTGGGTGCGCCACTGTTTATTCTAAGCAACTGGGAAATACATTAAAACATACTATTAAAAACAAAGGTTTTATGAAAGAAAGAAAGAAAGAAATGTTTGCATCAGGCTATATGGACAACATGCTGACTGGTCTTTTTTCCCCCTTCAGAACGTGTAAAGAGACATCAATGACTTAATATTATGTAGTTATTATTAATTATTAAATAAGGGAAAATAATAATTTATAATCCAATTAGAGGCCCACCTAATTTTTCATTACATAAAAAAAATCTGTATTATGCAATAAGAGGAGTAATAAGTGTAGGGTAGTATTATTTGATTGGTAAGTTGGGCAACAATTATGACAAGGTAAATTCATTTCATGGAGGCATTATCAGGTAGGTGAGCTCGGCATTGCCATGCTTTGTAGTGTGTTTTGGTAGGAACCAGGGGATACCAAGTGATGCACTGATCTGTCATTATGTTCCCCTTCACCATTGCACTGCTCTGGAAATAAGAGCACATATCTCTTCAATCACAAAACAGTCCCCACTGATTCTGCTTTTCAGCAGAGAAGGCATAATCACTGCGGGTGATCAGTGAGGCCTTTACCTCTGATTCCAGACAAGCCACATAGTAGTAACACCAGTGAGTACTCTTTATATTGTGCCCACGTGCATGCTGTCACTTATAATGCCACAGTGTGACTTGATGCTTCTCAATCATTAAAATTATTTGATGTTATAAAACGGTTGTTATTTATTGCAGTTCTGTTCCAATTCCAAAGGACATTGTTTACTTCAGGAATGAGAGAGAGATGATCTTGAAGAGAGGCTTACAGGTAAGAGTTAAAACAAAAACTGAACAACGTGTATAGAAATAAGTAGAGTAACTCACGTTATCACCAATTTTGTGGAGAACGTAGAATTATGCATATATGTGCTGACCATACGCTTTGAATAAACCTACGGTTATGATTTAAGTTTGTTCACAACTTACAATATTTTTCAGCTGCAAGTTGAAAAATAAAAATGGAATATATAGTGTTAAAAGTACTCCTATTTATCCTATCATGGCATGTATTTGTCCCCAGTATACCAGCATTATTAGTAACACAGTATTACTTGCTACAATTCTGTTTAAAGACAGCCAGTGTGATTATTGTGACAATATTTGCTGTCACTATGTAATGTAGCATTGCTGTGTTTACATTGTACATGGTTGTAAGCTTGTGATGCATATTGGTGAAGTCACTGTAATTTGTAATGCTACACACATAAAAGAAATAAATTAGGACTGTAAACAGGACCATGATAAATAATGTTTACTATGTTTGATTCATTAAATAAATAAACAATATTTAATTGTCAGGTACACAGGGTCCTATTTTACTCTCTTCTACACAAAGGATTTCCTGCGCTATAATGGGATAAATGCCCTATAATGTGTTCTTTGTGACCATATATTTTGTATAAGCTCCACGGGTGCAACCATGGTTTCATTACAGATATATACAAACAGCAAAGAGTTAGCAGAACCACTAGAAGTGAACCCCTCCACCCTCTCCTCCACAAACAGGTTTATAAAATGTACAAATCTTTATTATCAATATTAAAATTATTCAACTGCAAAATAACTAAAATAAAGTATGAAAAAAAAGAAAAGAAAATCAGTAGTTAAATACAACTATATGTCAGAACTTGAATTTTATACTTATAATAATCATCGTTAGTCGAAAAATAATGACTGAAGGTTGTTGGGGCTACACCAACCACAGTCCATGTAAGATGAAAAGGGATTGTTGTTCTAATAACTGTGATGGAACTTTACTATAAAAGTTTAGTTATAGGTGGCAGCTAAATGTGTTGCTGTTATCCGAAACCTAAAATCATTTCTGAAGAGGTAGTAGAACAAAGATAGTTGGTAAACCATGCATTGCTCTCTTGCTTTAATGCAGGAGAGAGCTCATTATTTTTAACACAATTACATTTTTAAAAATCTTTCCACTAAAAATAAAACGGGTGCCAGCGCTTCGCTGATCTGCAAAGTGCAGCTCTTTTTCATAGGACCTGACCTACTACTTCAAAGCACTTGTGATGGCTGAAAAGCAATGCTGGTGTATATAGCGTAATTAAAATTTATATTAAAACACAATAAAAAAATCAATACCACTGTATATTTTAGGGTGATAGACTGCTTTAATCTTGTATTGTATTGGGCTGGCCTCCCATTATACTCCAAAGGCCAGATTTACTAAGCTGTGGGTTTGGAAAAGTGGAAAAACAATCAATCAGATTCTAGCTCTCACTTTCCTATTACATACTAGAGAATGTCATCTAGAATCTGATTGGTTGCTATTGCTATTGCGATTGCATCTCCACTTTTTCAAACCCGCAGCTTAGTAAATCTGGCCCTTGCAAGTTCGAATACGACATCGCTACAAGTTTGTTGACTGGGAGAAGAGGATTCATACATAGACTGGGTAACCTCTGCAGTTTTTTACATATTTTATCCAAGCCTGCTTTCTAACCCTCCTTTTAATTAAACAATATATTTACGTATGGACGATCCCTTTATTTTAATGCCAGCTGGTTTATAAAGACATTGGGCCTGATCCAGAACTACGCCGATGCGCTGTGCTTACTAAAGCACAGCGTATCGGATATGGGAAATGATGGTGTGGAGCAAGTGCGATAGATAGAGAAAAGGCATACAGAGAGAGTAATGAAGATTGTAAATCAAGTGGTGATGCCATTTACCCCTTACAACTAACCATTATCATCTCTATCTTGAAGACAAAAGAAACTACTGAGATCTGAAATTTAATAGAACTTGCAGTTATCCAGAGGCAGATTCCCCCTGTGCGGCAGAAGAATTCTCATTATTCTGGGGACAAATGGGACATTATGTCTAAAATGGGATGTGGTGTTGAAAATATATCTTTTAGTTTCCCAAGGGAACGAATTGCTCAATAATTCCACCAAACATATTATAAACTTCAAAGGGCATTTCTAGCAAAAATAAAAGTTACTCCACTATGAAAGGTCATTTTGTATAATTTACTATATGGGAAATGTCAAACATATGGAACTGAATACCACCCTCATACATTCAGAAAGGTGGAACCGCTGTTAGGAATGTGTTTTCTTGAAAAATATCAATTAAACAAGAAAAAAACTGGATTAATAAACAAATGAAAAGGGAAATGGTCAAATGATTGAAGTTTAAGATCTCTTGTGATACAGCAGACAGACAGGCCGACCACTGGAAATTTATTTTCCATTCTGTAGCTAAATAAAAAAGAATGCACATAAAGGGCTGGATCCTCAACTATAGACGTCTTCCACAGACAGCCGTAATGTGCCGATATATAGCGACTGCGGATGCGAAGTAACTATAGTACGTCAGACCGCATATACTCAATCTACGTACCGAAACAATGCGTAGATTACGTAAAATAGTTACTACGCATGCGCAGTAGCTATCTTTCGGCAAATTACGGCCGTCTGTGTAAGACAGCCTTAGTTGAGGATCCGGCCCATTATATCTAAGAAGCTGCTAACATAGCTTTATGTGCTCCATTGAATGTGGTGTCCCGAAATAGTTACTTGATTTTCTAAGTTTGATTTATTGTTTATTTGTTTTTATTTGTCTGTGAACCCGGGATATTGCCAGGGTGGTGATCTGAAAGGGGTATTAGAAGTCTTCCTTAAGGGCAACAAGTTATATCTGAAATTAAACAGTCCATGATAAAGTGTACTATTTTATATGTCATTATCATAACTTGATTTTGTCTTATTTGTGTATAGTATGGTAATAAAAGTGTGTTTTGCACTAATCTTTGGTCTTACTTGGGTTGAAGGTTGCAGGGGCAAAACCAGTTGTTATCCAGGCGGAAGTCATGCAGAGAGAGCTAGAGACCTGCCTGAGGAGGGAGTACACTGCAGATAACCTGCCTCTCCTATTGCACCAGGTGACTGGAGATGATGTATTATGCTAGATTAAGAAACACAAGTCATATTACATTCATACCAACTAAAATTCTACCTCACAATCACCTGGCTAATAGTTACCTGTTCTTCAGTGTGGACTGAGATTAGCACATGGTTATTGACTTTTACTTTCTTTCCTCCGGGAAATAGATAAAGATATATATATATTTATATCATATAACATATAATATTTCCATATATCTTAATAACAGGTCTCACTAGTATAGTAAATGGTTCTTGTTACAATATTGTCTTTAGATTGAAAAAAGTGTTTTTTTCTCTATCTCTGAATATTAAAATTATACAAAGTACATAGGACCTGATCCAGAGCTGTGCTTCTATGTGCATTTCATATGGAAGAGCAGCGGAAAAACTACTCTGCACATGTGCAAAACAGGAGGACGCACTGTTGCCCATCTGCTTGTGTCCACATCGATGTGCTCTGCACCTGTGCAATGGGAGGTTAAATTAAAAAGGGGGGCAGTTAATGCTGCTGCGAGTGTAAGTAGAAGCCTGATATGCTGCGGATTGCCCATTTTCTGTCAGGCATTATGTAACACACTGTTTTTATTTTTAAGGCTCTGTGATTATAATGTAAAAAAATAAAAAAAACACACATTTGTCACATGTAAACTACTCTGTCTATATGTGTTTGCATGTTGCAAATGAATGCACCTTTTCTGTACATTCTATTCATAGCTGCAAAAGTGTCAGCTCTGGATAGGACACACGCAGTGAGGGCAGCGGAATTGTGCACCTGCTGGTCAAGAACTCTGGATCAGGTCCAAAGTGTTCCTGGTGTCTGCCTCCCATTCAGTTTATTTGTTATTGCCCAGGGTTGCCGACTCTCCTGGAATATCCGGGAGGCTTCTGAAATTTAGGCAGTTCTCCCGGTATTCGGGGAGAGCCGGCAAACCTTCCGCAAGTCTTGCCCCCTGTCAATGACAACTGTAATCTCTAGAGTTACTAGGGATTGGCTGGTACTTGATGACGTCATGTAGCCAAACCCACCCCTGGAACACAATAGATTAGAGTTGTGATAGAGAGGGGTGGGCTTAATGACATGATTTACATGAATTGTATCATCAAGCCCTTCCCCCTTGCAGAAATCTATGGCTTGCTTCTGGGATCTCCCAGAGGAAGCTTTAAAAAGTCAGCAACCATGTTATTGCTTTTCATACTCTGTACCGGTCATGTTTGCACTATGAATTCTGTGAATTGTGGATTTAATTTTACATGCATAGGTATGTATTTGCATAGAGTATTTCATTATTGTCTTTTCCTCCTGCCACAGTACATTAAGAACAAGGGGGTAATGTTTGCACTATGAATTCTGTGAATTGTGGATTTAATTTTACATGCATAGGTATGTATTTGCATAGAGTATTTCATTATTGTCTTTTCCTCCTGCCACAGTACATTAAGAACAAGGTCATCGGTTATGCTAGAACTGATGAATAGCGCATATTTTAGAAAATGGGCCTGATCCAGACCTCGGTGTGTTTTCCATACGCACAAAGGTCTGTAAGTCCATAAAATCCCCTGTCATTCCCTCTCATGCCTGGAGATCTTGGCACTTCCATGTCTAAACCCTACTTTAAATTATTTGCACTGACCTGCACCTGTATGAACGCAGATCCATGCAGATCTGCCTACCACCCCCCACTTGCCCTTATCACTTGCCTATCCCCACCCCCCCATGCGAGGATTAGGGGTGCAGATGTCTGGTAACACCCCCTGAATGGGACTCCTCACATATGCAAGGTGTTCATCAGGCCCAACATGCTGATTATGATCTAATATTCTAAGGTTATCAATCCTCATATTTTTCTCTTAAGTTTTTCTCTGATAGAATTCACCAGTTTGTCCGAAGTAAATACTTGCACATGCTAAGGTGGAAGAGGTTCTGTCGCTACACTGATATCATGGAACAGTGTTATTCTCAGTACCAGGTTGGTAATAGTGCATGCACATAACAGTATACCAATCATAGGACCAATATAATCAATCAATTTAGTCATGTGATGCAAATGCACAGTATTCCGGGACACAATCTATTTGCTTTAATTCCTGTAGTTCAATGAATGCTGTGGATTACAAAACTCCTATATTATATGTTGTGTGAAGCCATAAATCATTGGGAAAAGCATTTAGTATCTAACCTGGCCACCACAGGCTGACATCAGGGTTTAGGCAGCAGAAGCCTGGGGAAAATCAGGGTTTTTTACTTTCATTGTTCTGTGAAAACAATGTGAAATGCGTTTTAATCTATTTAGAATATTGTTTTACTGCCCAGAAACCTGTATGATCACGCTCATGCAATGACTTTTGCATACACAGGAGCAAGTTGGATACATCATGCAGGAATATGCTGATGCCGTACAGAGAGCACAAAGGCTGTCAATCGCTAGAGAACACTTACTGACAGGACACAAGACTTCCATTCATTTAGTAACCCTAGAAGACCTTGTCATTTACATGCAGTGGTTAATTTGCCATTTGCACTCGGTGAAGCCCATATACAACTATGTCAGGGTGTGTACTATAGGTCATTTGTTGAATATTTATGTAATTATTTCAGTAGCATTCATGTATTATTAGCTCAGGTTTAATTCCCATTCATAATGGTTTCTACAAACAACATATTTTTTTTTTTTAAATAAAATGTTTTTGTTCAGGATTACAGATATATGATTGCAATATTAAACATACAGGCATAAATATATGTAAGTTATAGAATCAGGGTGCATTGTCAGAAAGGACACAAGATACAAATAAGAATATTTTGTTAAAAGAATTCAGAGCCATAGCTAGAAATTTTAGCGCCAGAATGGTGCCCCCAATCCTGAATTAGTAACCAGTTTAACCTTAAAAATGAAGATAGTGCCGCCACACTGCGACTTTGTGACCTGTGCGGTCGCTTCTACTGCCTACCTCTAGTTACGGCCCTGAAGGAATTAATTCCCCATGCTACAGAGGAAAATAAACATTGGAATGAGCATTAGAGATAACAAATGACAAACAAGTAAGTACAAATAAATAAAAAATACTTTTACATATGAATAATAACCTAGTAATCTTTTACTGTTATAAGTGAAAGGGAGAATCACGTTTAGTTCAGTTTAGTTCAGTTTGGAACATGCCACCCACTACTTCAAATATTATCCGGATTACCTGCTAGTATGTACAAGAAGACCCACGCATAATTCAATATAAGTAAGTCCTATAATGCTTAAAGTGCTCAGATAAGAATTTTAATGTTGCTATATATGCTGAATTATTTCATCTTTTATATTTCTTTCTTGCAAACAAAACAATTTTCCTGTGTTTATCAGAGCCTTATATGCTGTTGATGCAGGGGAGAAAGCAAGCTGTCAGAGGCTGGCACCTTAAGACAGCGCTCAACACTCCATGTATCCATGTAACAGTGCCAAGCACTGTTTATAAATACATTAAAAGCTGCTGACAAGGTATTTGGAAACAGAGCTTTGCAATCATACATGGTCTGCTAAGTGCTGTTTTAAGCTGAAAACCTTTTACGCACTGTAAAAGGTTTTCAGCTTTAAACTGCTCACACGCCCTGCCTCCACCTCATCCAGCCTTTGGCTCAACATCCTTGCTATGGGTTCAGAACCAGTCACCTTCTGCCCCTGATAAACTGTGTAACAAATGATACCTTTACACTAAATATTTAGCAGGACACCTGTTTGCTTTTTTTCTTTACTAATAACATTGGACCTGATTCACACTTAAGAATCTTCTTAAAATAAGAACTTAAAGTCATACCTGGGCAAAACCATGTTGATAGCAGGGGGATTTAATTTAATTGTATTCTTTGCATGCAGGGATATATCTTTGAATTGCTTACTGCACACAGATACTGACCAGCTTTACTATCACACTGTTATTTAGACTTGGGCTGGGAAATATCACCTCTCAACACTAGTACTGTTTGCAACAGATGAAATATGACTCCCCTGCAATCAACATGGTTTAGCCCAGGTGTGACTTTAAGTTCTTATTTTAAGAAGATTCTTAAGTGTGAATCAGGTCCATTATTGCTATATAAGCCGTATTGTTGCATATTGGTTAATTTGACACACTTTTCCTGGCTGTGCTCTAGTCCTGTATGATAAACTGTGGAGGCTGTTTCTTACACTGGTTCATTCTTTATACAACACTCTCATTCTGTAAATGAATGTAAATTCATCATCTGTTAATTTAGAACTGTTTTGCAGAATTAATCACAAGAATGATTCTTGAAGTGTTTCCTGACCTCACTAAAAACATTAACAAACTTTTTTCTCCATAGACTAATGTAAACTCTGTATGCGGCTAACAAATCACCATAATAATACTTGTTTCTTTGAATCTGTGTAGAGATTACAGTACTTACCAATATCTGACCTTGCGAAAGAAGTCAGAGAATCCCTACTAAAAAACAATGAAATTCACCATTTTAGTGCATTTGGCTCAATCACTGTAACTCCTCAGGATCGTGCAGATAAAGCTAGTAAGAAATATGTTCTAGTAAAAGTTCTTAAAATGCATTTATTATTACAATCTATCATACACTTTTAAAGCATTGTGTAATCTTTCTATATGTTCTGTTGCCTTTCATCTATGTCAGGTTGTGTCTTAGCAGCAAGAGAAATGGTCTTTAAGGTGTTTAAAAATAGATAGTTTATGTGTTTATATATTTTCTTTTAGTTTTCACAGTCTAAACATTATCTACGGTATTGTTATAGGTAAAATATCTATGTAACATGCTTTATATAAATGATTTAGGACATAAATTAGAACTCAATACATCTCTAAAACACTTTGTACCCCTCTATGTGGAAAATGGCAGTAAAAATGTAAAGTTTAATTCTAAATCTTACATTATACAGTGATTACCAAACTCGCACTTTCCTATTACATGCTAGAGAAAGTCAACTAGAATCTGATTGGTTGCTATGGGCAACATCTCCACTTTTCCAAACCCACAGCTTAATAAATCTAGCCCCAAGAATACCATGAACAAAAAAAAGTTTGGTAATCACTGTATAATGATTATACAGTGATTACCAAACTTTGGAGATGTTGCCCATATCAACTAATCAGATTCTAGCTGACTTTCTCTAGCATGTAATAGGAAAGTGCAAGCTAGAATATAATTGGTTACTATGGGCAACATCTCCACTTCTTTAAACCCGCATTTTAGTAATTCTGGCCCTATTTTATAAGCCAAAAGAAATATTAAGCAGTCTTATTTTGTAAATAAAGTTCAAAGATCTAAATAAATATTTAGGTCAGAACAGAAATACTTATTAAAACTCCCAAGAATCCACTGCACCCTAAATAGTGGACTGCAGCTCCCCCACTTTGGGGACCATGGCATTATTAGAATAGTTATGTAATCATACATGCATATATGTTAACATGTGCTGCTATAGATTTAATCTGCAAGATAAATTGAGATATTATTTGTATTCTCTATATGGCTAGATAATGACAATACTGGCATATTATTTTTGTAATATTATGTAAATTTTCAACATTGTTTTTTAAATGTCTTGATTTAACTTGAAAGAAAATTTTTATTATTATATGTAATGGGTTTGTTTATTTATTTCTTTTTTTAAGTACTTGGATGGAAAGAAGATGAACTACCGCAGCACCAGACAGAAACTGAGCTGATAAAGCCACATCTTCAACACTTGTTAGCTACTTTTAAAATAGATTTTGATGTGGATAAGCTTAAGAGTACAGCTAATGAGATGGAGCTACTTTCTTTGGTAAGTAAATTAATGTTACAATGATAATTTTGTACACATTGTTATACACTAGGTGGTGCTGTTGATCAGCTTTTGTTTCTTTTTTTTTGTACTAATATATACAGGTATAGCAAAAGGTTCAAAACAGAGATAGTAAAAGGACATGTTAGGTGTCACAATTTTCAAATGAAATAATTGTTACCATTTATCCATACATTTATCAATATCTTTGGTGACATTAGAAATGGTATTACGGATTAGGTAGGCTTTTTTTTAAAGATGACACAGCAAGGCAGACACACCATGGGCCAGATTTACTAAGCTGTGGGTTTGGAAAGTGGAGATGTTGCCCAGGTTGCATAGATTCTAGCTGACATTCTCTTGTATGTAATAGTAAAGTGAGAGCTAGAATGTCATTGGTTGCTATGGGCAACATCTCCACTTTCCAAACCCACAGCTTAGTAAATATGGCCCCAGGTCTGCTGGACAGGAAGCCACCTAGGTCCCATAGCTCAGTGTGCCCCGCACATAAATGGAGGCCCTAGCTGAGTCTGTCCTCACAGAAGGGCCGATGGTAAACACTGCTGGAGGGGCACCTATCTGGCTATCTGCCCGCAGAGGCTCTGTCAAGGAGTCCCGTTATCTCCCTAAGAAATGCACAGAGCATGCAATACCATGAAGTCACTGTGCTTCTCCACGGTGGAGCCTCTGCTGTCTGATAACCAGTGCTTCTACAGTTAAACGTTCCCCCACCAACCCATTGGGCTTAATACCAGCTCTGCTGGGAGAAGAACAAGACAATGAGGAGAGACAACAAAAGGTGGTGTTTCTTTAATAAACACTTTTTTTTTCCTTTTTAAAACCTTTTTGATGTCTTCCAAAGTTAAACCATAATATACTGTGCTTCACATATTATAGTATGTGGCATCTTAGACACCAATATAACTTACATATACTTTACATAATGTGCCATCTTCAGACCCCTTATATGTGTAGTGGGATACATTAGAAGTCTGGAGATGGCACACCAGTGTTCTCATGCACCATTTTAACCGCATCAGCTTTTTCTTCTGGCTTGGTAGCAGTGAGATGCTGCAGACCTGCTGCTCTGTGCGTGACTGAGTAATACACACCTCTCCTCTGCTGTGTTCTCTGAGCTGTGGCTTTTTATTTTCTTTCTTTGTTTTTTTTTCCGGTATTGTGAGGGTGGTTTATGGGCAATCATACAAATGAAACTGACAGGGAACACACACTAATAACTGGAGGGAACATTATTTCTCTGAAGAACTGTCATGGTTACTCATACCTATTAAGCAATATACAATTGCTTGTGTTTTATTTTCTTCTATATCCAGTTTTATATTCTCTAATATTTTGTGTGTTAGGGTCATTTAAGGCTTGAAGAATCAATCTATTTACACTACTGACTGAAAACTTTAGTAGTTTTGTACCAGAATTATGATCACATCCAATGTGGACCTCAGATTCTAGAATGATAAATAGGAAGTACAATCTAATTGGTTGCTCTTTTACTGTTTAGAAGGTTTCATAAATCTACCCCTATGTATAAAAGAAATGCAGAATTTGCATTGACCTGCACTGCAGTAGTGTCTGAAAATAATATATATATAAATATATAAATAATATATGTTTTGTATATTTTATGAGTAAAAGATCTATTTATTTTTATAGGTTGTTTCTAAATTCCGAAGTGCATTTAGCTATCAGCAGACCATGAGAACATTTCCAATGTATGGTTCTGGGACAGAAACAATGGATGGATGGGGCTTCAGAGGTCCATGCAAGGCATTTAAAAAGACTGCAAACTGGCTTCCGTTTGTTAAGGTATACAGGAAACAATGTGATATTGCACTATATTATTACCTCTATTATCTTACTGGTCTCTGTTACAGTTTAGACTGGACCTGGCAATGGCACGTTTCAGAGGATCTGCAATGCTGTGTAATGTCAGTATCTATACAGCAGACTATAGATTCCATTAAGGGAGATGTTTCTTGGATCTGTGCAGCATTCATGCCAGCAGTAAATGTCTCACACAGTCAATGTGGGTTCTGACATTTTGTGGTTATTTACAATTAGTTCAGGCATGTTACATTTAAAACCTCAATTAGGCCAAACAATCAAAGTCTAAAATTGTGTAGGGCGCAAGAAAAATAAAGTTTCATCCAACCTCCCCAGTATTCCCCATCCATGTCCCTCCAGCCTCCCCAGTATTCCCCCCATCCATGTCCCTCCAGCCTCCCTAGTATTCCTCAATCATGTTCCTTCAGCCTCCTCAGTATTCCCCATCCATGTCCCTCCAGCCTCCCTAGTATTACCCATCATGTCCTTCCAGCCTCCCTAGTGTTACCCATCATATGTCTCCAGCCTCCCCAGTATTCCCATCATGTGTCTCCAGTCTGCCAGTATTACCCGTCTTGTTCCTCCAGCTTCCCCAGTATTCCCCATCATGTCTCTCCAGCTTCACTAGTATGCCCCATCATGTTTCTCCTGCCTCCCCAGTATTCCCCATCATGTCTCTCCAGCCTCCCAGTATTACCCGTCTTTTTTCCTCCAGCTACCCCAGGATTCCCCATCATGTCTCTCCAGCTTCCCCAGTATTCCCCATCATGTTTTTCCAGCCTCCCCAGTATTCCCCGTCATGTCTCTCCAGCCTCCCAGTATTACCCATCATGTCCCTCCAGCTTCCCCAGTAATACTCATCATGTCCCTCCAGCTTTCCCAGTATTCCCAATCATGTTTCTTCAGCCTCCCCAGTATTCCTCATCATGTCTCTCCAGCCTCCCCAGTATTTCCTGTCTTTGTTCTTCTAGCCTTCCCAGTATGCCCCATTATGTCTCTTCAGGCTCCCCAGTATTACCATCATGTCTCTCCAGCCTCCCCATTATTCCCCACAGTCCAAATAGTAATACGGGGCCACAAAAAATAAGCATTTTGGGCTCAAGTTTAAATTAGTCTAACTAGAAAAATAAAGAAAAAAAGAAAAGGTCTCCGGCACTTAAAAAAAATCAGCTGTGTGGGGGAGTTTTGCTAGCTCCACAATTGCAACAATAAACACAAAATGATACACAGTGAAAATAATTAATTTAAATAATTAGATGGATTCACTAACAACGGAGTAGCCTAACAAAAGTTTATTAAATCCACATAAAAACAGAGCACCATGTAATATACTAAATGACTGCTTCTTGATATCTCAAATATAAGTATTGGTAGATATACACAGACTCAATTTCAAATAAAGCAATGCAAGTATAGATACAAACATACATATAAACTCACTGATAATTAGATAAAAGTCAATAGCAAAATAAATATAATTAGTACTTATGGAATTACCACCAGAATGATCCATGGAACTATTTAGTCCTCCATGGCATGATTTAAAAAATCCTGTGAGAATCCTGGGAAGAAAAGGTGCAATTGCCAGTAAAAGTGCAAAAAAACGGAGGTAGAATCAGCATATAACTTGGACCTTGATAAAACAAATGTAATATCTATAATAAAGTCCCTTCGGCCAGTAGTATTGTAGAAACCGGTAGTCAAATCCGCTTGTAGAAGAGGCTGAGGTGGAACACAATGATAAATCCACCAGCTGTTAGAACTGTCTCGTTAAATGTATTGGTACCATTATCATGACTGCTAATGGTAATGTATACCCGGCAGTAGGCTCCACATGCAGCTATTGCCAAAGAAGGAGACCAGATAGTCAGTCCACCTGCTGCCGGGAAGTTCTCGATGTGAAGCAATTATTTTTTAGAATGTATTAATTAAATTGCCATGCATGTACCGGTATTAAATGTTCAACTTAGGCTGTAAATCCACAAGAGTCGTGAGGCAGATAAAAGTACTTTGGTGCTCAGTAGTAACTCTTTTACATGTTTCATCTCTCTCTGAAAAGTAAATATAAAAAGTAATATACACATCATAATAAACTGAAGAATAGGAGATTCATAATGTAACCTCTCAGAGCAATGTGTGCAAATTCTGGGAGTTTACGAATTAAAATCCCTGAACTAATTGCAATAATGGCAAGGGATAATCTGAATACTGTGGGAATCACAGAATCATCGTGCAATGAAAATCATGACTGGGACCTAGCTATACCGGGTTACAATTTAATTAGGAAGGATAGAGTAGGAAAAATTGGAAGAGGCATATTAATGTATGTTAAGGAAGGGTTAAATTCAACTTTAATAGGGAGTATTGAAGAAAAAAACTGAGGCACCTTGGGTAACCATAGAAACCCAGGAGGTTATTCTTCATACTGGAGTGATATATAGGCCACCAGGGCAAGAGGAGGAAATGGACAATGGGGTAGATCCAGAACTACGTGTGCAATACGTTTCCACACGTAACGTATTTTC